>PVHY01018807.1:0-28553 GCA_004024945.1 Uropsilus gracilis | reverse complement strand
GTGCTCGGATGTTTATTGCAGCACTATTTATAATTGCAAGGACATGGAAACAACCCAAATGCCCCAGAACAGATGAATGGATGAAAAAGATGTGGTACATATACACAATGGAGTATTACTCATCAATTAAAAATGACAAATTTGATGAATTTATGGAAACCTGGATGTACCTAGAAGAAATCATTCTAGCAGAAACGAGCCAGATAGAAAGGGACAGAAACCAAATGGCCAAATGGTTTCACTAATATATGGTCAACCAAATGAAACTGCACAATGGGAGAATGGGGACCAGCTGGAGCGGGTGGGAAGGGGAGGTGGTGGGTGACCCCCAGGGACTGAAATGATGTGAAATATATATATATATATAAATAAATAAAATTATTTAAAAAAAACTTAAATAAAAAGTGCTGAACTTCAGTTCCTATCCAGAAAAAAAAAAAAAAAAAAGAACTCACACAACTTTCCAAAAACAAGTAAAAGTGCAGTCAAAAAATGGGAAGAGCTAAAAAGACACTCTCCAAAGAGGAAAGAGAAATGGCCAATAAACATATGAAAAAATGTTCAACATCACTTATAATCAGGGAGATGAAAATCAAAGTCACAATGAGATACCACCTTACACCAATAAAAATGTTCAATATGAAAAACAAACAAACAAAAACAAAACATGTTCAACAACAAGGACTGTCCTGAATGTGAAGAAAAAGAAACACGTTTACATGGCTATTGGGAATGCAAACTGGTTTAGCCACAATGGAAATCTGTGTGGAGGACCCTTAAACTACTGAAAATTGAACTACTATTGGATTTGGCAATTCTACTTCTGGGCATCTACCCAAAGTACACCAAAACACTAATTCAAAAGGACACTTGTGCTCAAATGTTAATTGCAGCACTATTTACAAAAGCCAGGATATTGAAACAACCCAAGTGCCCCAGAACTGATGAATGGGTCAGAAAGTTGTGGTATATGTAGACAATGGAATATTATTCATCAATCAAAAAAGACAAATCTGATGCATTTGTGATAACATGGATGTTCCTAGAAGGAATCATAATAGCAGAAATAAACCAGAAAGAAAAAGAGAAATACCAGACAGTCCAATTATATGTGGGGTATAAGGAAAATAAACAAACAAAAGGACAAGTAGAACTTAAAACTAACAAATTATCAGCAGAACTTAAGCATAAAGCAAGGGAGGGGGAGAGGGATAAAATCATGGGAGGGATGGGCACAAGAGATTAAGATGATGGTTCATGGGTGATGGTGGGATGAACCCCGGGATATACAATGATGTAATATATATATTTATATATTTATATGTGCAATCAATTTTTAAAAAATTAGAAAAATATATAAATTAAAAGATATTTGAACTGAAAAAATATTTTGAGTCTTTTATTATCCTGTCATATCAGATAGTTTTCTTTTAGGAATTCTTAAGAATTACTATAAAATTCCCTAAGAATTTTTTAATAATTACTGGAAAATTCCCTACTGGGCAAGCCACACAGTGAGATGGTCACTTTTACCAAGACACATAAGGAAGTTTGAACCTGTTCCTGAATGGTCCTAAGCGACATTATAAATTCTGGGAATGTATAATGAGGAATAGGATAGAAGAGATATCCACAGAGAATGTCTACTATCTCTAATTTTTAAAATTTAATTAATTTTTTTCTCTTTGCATATATATGTGTATTTATATCAATATTACATTATTGTGTACCCCGAGACTTTCCCACTTCCCTAGAACCTATTAACCATCCTACTCTTTTGTTCCCTTCCCCTTCTTCATCCTCCTCCTCTCTTGCTCCATCGTTCAGTCCCATTGGTTTTTATTTTTTCTTATTCATTTGTTTAGTTTTCCCTATATCCATCATATAAGTGAGACCATCCTGTTTTTCTCTTTTTCTTTTTGGCTTATTTCTGCTAATATGAGTCCTTCTAGCTCCATCCACGTTGCTGCAAATGACATGTTTGTCCTCCTTGATTGATGCGTAGTATTCCATCGTGTACATATACCACATTTTTTTCAGCCAATCATCGGTTTTGGGGCATTTGGTTTGTTTCCAAATCTTGGCAATTGTAAACAGAGCTGCAATAAACATGCACGTACAGGTGTCCTTTTGAATTAGTATTTTAATGTCCTCTGGGTAGATTCCCAGTAGTGGGATTGTTGGGTTAAAAGGTAATTCCACTTTCAATTGTTTGAGGGTCCTCCACACAGTCTTCATAGTGGTTTGGACCAGTTTGCACACCCACCAGCAGTGTAAGAGAGTTCCTTTTTCTCCACATCTGCACCAACACCTGTTGTTGTCTGTTTTATTTATATGGGCCATTCTTACTGGTGTAAGATGGTATCTCAGTGTGGTTTTAATTTGCATTTCCCTGATTATTAGTAATGTGGAACATTCTTTCATATGCCTATTAGCCATCTGTATCTCCTCTTTGGTGAAGTGTCTTTTTAGTTCTTCTCCGCATTTTTTGACTGGGTTTTTTGCTTTGTTTTTGTTGAACTGTAGGAGCTCTTTGTGGATGTTTGTTATGAGACCCTTGTCTTGTTTGGCGAGCAAAAATTTTCTCCCAGTCAGTTGGGTTTCTTTTTGTTTTGTTTTGTTTTGTTTTTTGTCTCTTTTGTTATACAGAGACTTTTTAGTTTGATACAGTCCCAGCTGTTTATGTTTTCCTTCTTTTTTTTTTTTTTTTTTGCCAGTCATAGTTGTTTCCCAAAATGGATTTCTGAGGTGAAATTCATGAAGGGTTTTGCCCAGGTTTTCCTCTATGTATCTTATGGTTGCAGGTCTCACTTGCAGATCCTTTTTCCATTTTGAGTTAATTTTTGTATGGGTGTGAAGACTACTCTGATTCTAACTGGTTGTGAGATAACTAAGTTCATTATGTTAGTAAAGAACTTTCACTTTATATACATCACTTAACCAAGAAGTCTTAGCAAGTTTGGTGCCAATCACCTCTTACAGGTATTGAGTGAGAGGCCTCAGTGGATAAAGATTTTTGTTCTCTGATCACAGGGAACTCTTTTTGCATTTCCAGGCTGTATTCTGAATATTTCAGTTTGCTAAAGGAAATATGAATATCTGGGTATACCAAGAATAGTTTTATTTTGTTTTAAAAACTTACATTTTGTATACTTCTTCAAGATAAAGTGTGTCAGATATAAAAAACTATCAATGGTAATTAGTCTTTGACAATTTTTTTGCTTAATTTTTAATTCATTGGTGGGAGAAGAAAGATCTCCTACGCCTTATTTAAAATAAAAACTCCACCTTAATCTTTAGCAGCACTTGGTGTTTTTCTAAGTGTTTCAGCAAATATTATCTCTTTTGATCATCACAATCTTGAAATAAACAGGATAGCTTCTTTTCTCAATCACAAAAGTGGCTAAGACATTGTGATACTTAAAAATAAAACTCATTTATTCTATCCTAACCTGAGAAGTAGCTGGATTAGGACTATTCTCATTTTATAGTTGATGCTACATAGTTATGAATTATTGAATACCTGTTATGTGCCAACTTTGAATGAGGTATTTTACATAGTCTCTAATCCTTATCTTATTAAAGGAACTGTCACTGTCATCTTTATACAGTGAGAAAGTATACCAAGGTGGTCACATGATTTGTGCAACCTACAAAAATAAAAGTAGTAGAGGCAGGATTTGACATCAGATTTATGTGGCTTTAAATTACATGCACTTTCTTTACTATAAGCTGTCTAAGAGAGAAACTAAGGGCCAGAAAATTTCTTTCCTTTGTACTGACTGAATTTTTCCTTATTGAATGTATTTCATTCACACAATGGTAGTTTTAGTGTATCAAATTTGGGCCTTCTTTCTGATAGTTTCTGGATTTTTCATACAGTGTAAGGGCATTCAGAGAACAGGCTGGGTTCAAGATGCTGAATTGAATCTTGAAACAATTTCTGAGATAAAATATTTTACCACAAGTATACCCTTCTGTTTTAAGTAGGTTAAATTGCAAACCTATTTTCAAAGACCTTTGTAGATGACTTGTACAGATAATACACTATGCAAATCAGTACCTTTATGACTCATGTAAAAAGCTTGTTTTTTTTTCTTTTGAACAAAATAGAGATTTAAATGTGTGACCTGAAATATAAACTTGCATTTTTGGAAGTATGTGAATCATTCTTTAAAATTTGATCATTTCAATGTAACTTATTTTTTTTAAAGAAGTGAAATATATCTGAAATTTGAGGAGAGAATCAGACTGCTTTATTTATAATAACAACATCCTCTCAGAAGATACCGTGAAGCTATCCTGAGAAACACATTCTTTGATTTCCTTTTTAGGAAATCATATTTTTAAACAGAAAGGATCAAAAAATATCAAATTACCTAGTCAATCTTCTTCCTGTTTTTCTGGCACAATGTAAGATAATAATGTGCTTAATTTCATCTGTAAAGATGATACTACTAACTTTCTGGAAGCAGGCCAAGGTTACAAGTTGTTTTGATACAGGAAGCCAAGATCTATACAAAGGTACCTTCTTTCTAGTACACCATGTGACAAATGGCCTAAGTTGGCAAACCCTTGGCTTGGGTTATATAGAAACACCAGGGAGGCTAGGTCCTAAACAAGTAATCTCCCAATATTAGGTTCAGAAAAGAGGCTGTATACTTGAAGCAGATGTAGAACAATGGCAGAACAATGGTAGCTCTCCATTTCTAAACATGTTAATGGCATTGGATCTGTAAATGCTAACTCAGCTAAGAGTTCTGAACAAGAAAAAATGTAGCATAAATTCTTGCTTCTAAGTTTTACTGATAATCTACATACATTTTGCTACCATGTACCAAAAGTTAGGAAAGTAGATCAGGAAAATTAAAACTGCTAGCAATATTAATATTTGAGAACCCCTCAGGTGATTATGGGCTCTTGTTACATCTCTGCTCAAAAGTTTTGACTTCAGTCATTATTCTTCTAGACTCATGTTACATATCATGTTTCCTAATCCAAAAGGAGAGCCAACAAACCTAGGGAATAGGTTAGCCTTTGCACTTGAAGTTCCATTTGCCAGAAATATACTTTCTATTTTTCTTCATCAAAGTCCCCATTCATCCTTGAAAATCCAATTCCAATGTTCTCTCAACCATTCATGTATGCATGCCTAGTAGGCACCAGCATTGTGCACATCTATTAAGTGTATATTTAATGCATTTTATTAACCATACTGTGGTTTCTTCCTCTGTGCTTCCACCACAACCATATTATACATTTATATAAGTACTTAACATCTCTGTAAATTATTCACAAGATTCTCTCTTGTATGGAGACTATGAATTTCTAGAATAAAAGAATGATATCTTACTTATTATTGTACACAGTGCTTTGCACAAAGTAGGGGGTTAATAAGCCTCTGCAGTTATTCTGTTCTCCCTTCCCTTTCATTTATATTTGCTATAGTCTACTTACTTGCATGATTTTGACTCTCAACCCTTTGTTCCTCCTTTCTGGATTCAACACATAGATGAGAACACACTCTTTCCCCTAGGCTTTTTAGGTTGGTTAGATGTAAACCTGGAGCTACTAATAGCTATTTTTGCTACCTTATAAGGACCTACCTGAAGAATGGGGGCAGATACAAAAGGAAATCTTGATAGAGACAGTATCAAATCTGTATATTGCCTTATGTGAAATGCCATGCTGTCTTCTTTTTAAAAATCTTAAGATGGTTTAAGGCCAGCTATTGGTCACTTGTAACCAAGAGAGGTCTTATATAGGCAATGATCTCCACATCTATATGTGGAGCCCAGATATTTTTACAGTTTCAGATATATATCTTCAAATACTTACAGATTTTTATTGCTCTTGAATATCGCACAAGTACTGAAACTCAATCTGTCTAAAACCACACATCTCCCTTCCTTGATCATTACCTGCAGTATTTTACCAGAAATGTGGGTGGCTTCCTTAACTCTTCTTTTTCCCCCTTTAATCAAATCACAAACTCTTTTTTTAACCTTCTAACTAAATTGTTGTATATATGTATCCACTGCTGTTACTCTAATCAGTCACTATTATTTCTTACATATATCACTGTGGCAACCTCTTGCCTTCTTGTCTATTGTAAAGCCTATTCAGTACATTTATTCCCCACTTTTTTCCTTACTAAATTTTTATAAGTTATAGTGAAACATGCTTATTTTAATGAGTCAAACAATACATAACTATATAAAAAAGTACATAACAGTTATTCTTTTTTCTACAAGACCTCTTCCACTAAAAGTGATGAGTATTCAGTTTGGTGTTGCTGCTTCCCACATATGTCTGTAAATAAGAACATTAACTTATTTAGTAAGTATATTATATTATAATAATATGTATATTAACTTATTTAGTAAGCAAATTTTTATATAAATAGTTGTACACAAATATTTTTAGGATTTTAAGTTATTTTCTTTTTCATGAAAATGAGATCACATTATACACATTACTCTGAAACTTTTATCATCTAGCAAAGAAACATGTGTAGTCTTTCAAGTCATACACAAAACTCTTAACTCATCTTTTAAACAGATGTGGAACAGTCAATACACAAATACTCATATATAATGATTACGTTGCCTTAATTGGCATTCTTATTTCTGTAAGATAGATATCCAAAACTATAAATACTGGGTCACAACTATCAAAATATTTAATTTTACCAGAGAGTTGAATTAATATCAAATATAATTCTAAAAATTTATATTCTCAACTGTGATATACCACATTAACAAAATGTAGGATACAAATCATATGATCATTTCAGTAGATGCAGAAAAATCATATGAAAAATTTAAGCATATTTTCATAAAAAAAGAAGTCTTTACAAATTAGTTATAGGCAGAATGTACCTCAAGATAATAAAGACCATATATGACAAGCCCACAGCTAACCCCATGATCAACAGTAAAAGTTGAAAGCTTTTCTTTTTTTTTAAAAATTTTTAAAAATTTATTTATATATATTTCACATCATTTCATTCCCTGGGGGTCACCCATCACCTCCCCTTCCCACCCACTCCAGCTGGTCCCCACACTCCCCTTGTGCAGTTTCATTTGGTTGACCATATATTAGTGAGACCATTTGGTTTCTGTCCCTTTCTCTCTGGCTCGTTTCTGCTAGAATGATTTCTTCTAGGTACATCCAGGTTTCCATAAATTCATCAAATTTGTCATTTTTAATTGATGAGTAATTCTACATTGTGTATATGTACCACATCTTTTTCATCCACTCATCTGTTCTGGGGCATTTGGGGAAAGCTTTTCTTTTAAGATCAGGAGTAAGACAAGGATGCCCACTCTTGTTCTTCCTATTAACATAGTATTGGGACTCTCATATTCAGAGCAATTAGGTAAAAAAAAGAAAAAAAATGGCACCTAAGTCAGAAAGGAAAAAGTTAAATTGTCTTTGTTTGCAGATGACATGGTCTTATAATATAAAACACTCCAAAGATTACAACAAAAATTATTAGAACTAATAAATGAATTCAGTAAAACTGCAGTGCACAAAATCATTGTTACAAAAATCAATTGTGTTTCTATACACAAAAAAGAACTATCCAAATAAAGATATTAAGAAAAATAAGTCCTCGGTTACAATAACATCAAAAAGAAAAATATATATTTAGGAGTAAATGTCACCAAGGGGGGAAAATATCTACAAGCTGAAACTTACAAAATACTAACAAAAGAAATTGATAATGGCATAAAAATAGAAAGCCTATATGCTTGGATTGGAAAGATTTTTGTGGAAAAAGTGTATACTCTCCAAGTGATCTATAAATTCAAAGTAATATTCCGATTACATTTCTCATAGAAAAAGAAAAATATCCAAAAATTATATTGAAATCACAAAAAATCAGGAATATATAGCCAAGCAAACTTAAGCAAGAAAAGTAAGACTTAGAGGCATTATATTTCCTTATTTCAAAATATAACACAAAGATATAGTTAGCAAAACAGTATGGGTACTGATATAAAGCAGATACACTAAAAAATGTATCTTTTAGAATACAGGACCCAGATATAAATTCATGCATTTATTATCTTTGACAGGGCCCAAGGAGAAACAATGAAAAAGGATAGCCTCTTTAATAAATGATGCTGTGAAACTATATCCATATGAACAAAAATGAAATTGGATACTAATCTCATACCCTGTACAAAAACAAACTCAACATGGACTAAATAAACATAGATTTGAAATTGTATAATTGATAGATGAAATCACAGAGAAAAAGCTTCTTGAGATTGATCTAGGCAATCATTTCTTGCATAAATACTCTAAACACTGGTAACTAAATAAACATATAAGCAGGCTACATCAAATTTAAAAGATTCTGCACAGCAAAAGGAATTATCAACAAAATGATAATGCAAGCTATAGAATGGGAGGAAATCTTTACAAAGAACATATTTGATGAGAGGTTTATATATAAAATATGCAAGAAACTCCTATAACTCAGTAGAAAAACAAATAACTCAATTAAAAAAGGGGTAGAGGAACTGAGGTCATTTTTTTCAAATAAAAAAGAAAGGCATATACTAGACCAACTGCTACATGAAGAGTTTCTATCAGAAAAAATGCAAATCAAAACCACAATTTCAGACACAATAGGACGACTATTATAAAAGAAAACAAGAAATGACAAGTGTTGGTGATGGTGCAGAGAAAGGGAATCCTTGCACATGGTTCTTGAGAATGTAAATTGGTACAGTCATCATGGAAATTAACCATCATGGAAAACAGAATGGACTTTCAGAAATTAAAAATAGAAATATGATATGAATCATATGAGTACATTTAGAACTGCTTCTAAATGTATATACAAAGGAAATAAAATTATTGTTTTTGAAGAGATATCTGTACTCTCATGTTTACTGCAGAATTATTTACAATAACCAAGATGTGGAAATAATCTAGGTATTCATTGTTAGGTAAATAGAAAATGGAATTGTGGTACACAAGCACACCTCATACATATTGAAAAATTGGAAATCCTGTCATTTATGACAACATCAATGAGCCTGGAAAACATTACTCTAAGTAAAATAAGTCAGATGTAGGGAGGGCAAATATTTTTTTTATTTGAAAAATTCATTTTATTGATTTGTCACATTTGTGCATTAATTGATCCCTCCTCCTCCCTCCGTATCCCCCCTCCGTATCCCCCCTCCAGTCACTCCATCTCCCATTTTTCTGCGATTTGTTGGTTGGTTAAGTTGATGTTCAGTTGTTGGTTGTTTGGCCTGTTGTTCTCTTCCGATATCTGGTAAATGTGTGGGTTTTTTTTTGCATATATATGTATATTTATATTTATATTACATTAGCCCAATATTGTGTACCCTAGGGCGTTCCCACTTCACTAACATTTGTTAACTATCCTGATCTTTTTTGCTCTTCGCCTCCCCCACCTTCTTCCCCCTCCTCCTCTCTCACTCCATGGTTCAGTCCCATTGGTTATTTTCATTTTTTCTTGTTTGTTTTTCCCTATATCCATCATATAAGTGAGACCATCCTGTATTCTCTTTTTCTTTTTGACTTATTTCTGCTAATATGAGTCTTTCTAGTTCCATCCAGGTTGCTGCGAATGACATGTGTTTGTCCTCCTTGATGGATGCGTAGTATTCCATCGTGTATATGTACCACTTTTTTTTTTTAGTCAATTGTCTGTTTTGGGGCATTTGGCTTGTTTCCAATTCTTTGCAATTGTAAACAGGGTAGATTCCTAGTAGTGGGATTGCTGGATCAAATAGTAAGTCCACTTTCACTTGTTTGAGGGTCCTCTACACAGTCTTTCATAGTGGCTTGACCAGTTTTGAAGGGCAAATATTGATGTAAAATGCACAGAAGCAGAGAGAAGAAACATGGCTGCCAGAGCAGGAAGGTAAAGTAAATGATGAGGTGCTGGTTGAAGTATATGAAGTTTTATTTACATAATGTGAATAAATTCTGGAGAGCTAATATATAACATGTAACTATGGCTAATCATACTCTATTTTTACTTGAAATTTGCAAAGAAAATAGGCCTTCAAAATGTTCTTACCATATAATAAAGGTAAGTAAATCAGGAGATGAAAATGTTGCTAGCTTGATTGATTTCACAAGGTACATGTTTATCAAAATATCATGTTGAACACATTAAATGCAAACAATTTTTATTTGTGAATTATAATATTAAAGCTGGAAAAAACGGACATATTTATTTGTGGAGTATATATATATATATATATATATATATATATATACATACATATATACATATATATGGGTTTAGTTACTTCCTAATAAGCTTGGGATGCTATTATAAAATTACTATATTTGGGTGATAGGTAGAAAAATTATATGTCATACACAATACACATTTTATATAAAAATTAAATTTCTTTTGTTTATTCGAAACTACCAGTATATGTAGATGTTAAAAACATTCAAGAGATTAAAGGACATGGAAATGAAGTTAACACTAATCAGAAAGTGTTCTTTCCATAGCAACCCAGGTTACAAGTTACAGATTTATTATAATTCAATCTTTTCCTAAATAAAGGATACAGAGGTTATTTTCAATTCTGTTATTTATAATAAGAATACAGCAAATGTTGTATTCTTTATAAGAATATAGCAAAGAATACCTTTGTTGACAAACAATTTTCCATGTATGGGTATATCCGGATGTGGAATTGCTGGATCAGAATACATGCATCTAGCATTTGAAGACATTTGCAATATAACTGACATTGTTTCTGTGCTTCCCCATTGCCTTTAGGAAGCCACTCAGATGTTTCCCCATTAGGACACCTTCCCCAATCAGGTATAGATCTAGTGCTTACATATCCCATAGCACCTTGTGCTTACACTTTTGTACCTCTTACTATACTGTGTTAAAATCATTTAGAGTTTGATTAGGGTAGGTCTTATCTTGTTCACCACAGTGTCCTTAGTTTTCTTAACAGTGATCAAAAGTGAATGCTTATTCAACAAGTAGTTGGTGATTAAATAACATTTTACTGGGTGAATGAAAAGAAAAAAGCAGTAGTAGTTCCGCACCATATATATATATATATATATATATATATATATATATATATATATATATATATATATATATATAAAATCACTTTCTAGATTTATCTGTGTGGGCATTTAATCAGCTGGCTCCCGTGACCCGCTGACAACCTTGGGGACTCAATCTGAAATCAACACTCCTTTACTTTTGTTTTTAGAGACTAGGTCTCACTATGTTGCCCAGGGTAGTCCTGAACCCGCAGACTCAAGGGATCCCTAGCCTCAGCCTCCCAGGTAGCTGGGATTATAAGCATGCACTACCACGCTTGGGCAACACGCCTTTTCAAGTCTACATGTATGGTAAATTCTCAAACACTTTAAGATTCTATCAACTCTTGAAATTATTTCAGTCTCTGTTATTTGGTTCACACATTGATGACTCACTGAAAAATCAATAAACACAGAGCAATACTAGAATGAGAGCAGTTCTTAATACTATTTAACATTTGTAAAGGCAGAAAGTCTGTTACATTGAGACCTAGCCTTTCATGTTTATGCTTATCAATTTAATGATAGATGTGCACTTCTCCATTATTATTCTTAAGAAACAAAGGACATAAGGTATATTTTAATCTCATTTGCCTTTCTGCTTTATTCTGTTATAATGGTTAAAAAGAACACTAACTTTTTGATCTGTCCAAAAGTAAACTACAAAGAGGAGATTCTGACAAAAAGGAATACAGAAAAATAGCCAGAGAGAGAGAGACAGAGAGAGAGAGAGAGAGAGAGAGAGAGAGAGAGAGAGGGAACTGTGTAGATGTCATAATTTATTGTGATGAGGGTAAGCCATGGTTTGAGGCATGGAGTTTAGTTTGGATAGCATCCATGCTACCCATGCAGCATATAGCATTCATGGTTGAAAGACATAATCTTTTCAGAAATTAGAACGGCTGTCCATAAATTAATGAATGTGTGCCTAAAATGCCTAGGAGATTATGCTTTTTTGTTCACTTTTCAGAGAAAATGTAGTAATAACAACATTTATGAAGCATTTTTCATACCTTAATATGCTTGATCATAACAACAATTGTATGAGGCAGCAGGGCTAATTACCACATTTTACAGATAAGGAGACCTCAGTCTCATGTCACTCCTTCAAGGTCACATACCTGGTAAGGTGGCAGTGACATGAGGACTGGATCTAGAAATTGGACTCAATTTAGTGTCTTTTCTATTACACTATTTTTATTCTCTTTCTAGGACAGAAATATGAGGGGAGGGGAGGTGTGGAGAGTGATTAACATTTTGTTTGATTTCTACATTGCTCCTACAGGAAGTCAAAAGGTGACTTATACAATACAATAATATTTATACAATATAGAAGCTACCTCTGTGCAAAGCTGTGCTCACGATACCTGGTTCTAAGACTTCATGACTCCTACAATTCATTTTAACTAGAAAACAAAACCTTGAAGGTTTCGTGAGTACTCTGCAAGAGATGGCTAAGCAAGTCACCTAGAACTATTATTACTTCAGAATCATATCACAGGGTCTCAGCAGGAAATTTTGGCAAGAATTTCTGGAACTGCTATGATTCATAACACCTAATAATGAAGTGATCATGCTTCCCTAGTAGAACAAGTAAAAGGCCTCAGATAATTAGCTAAAATGAACTTATAACTTGTATACAATAATTCCAGCCAACTCAAAACAGGAACATTTTATTGAGGGTAGAGATGTAGCAAAGCAAAATACTACATTCATTTTCTAAGCATTGAAGTGGCAAAGTGCCAAGATTTTTGTCAGAAGGTAATTAACCCTGTATTTGGATTAACTCAGTGGCCTGTACCCTGCTGGCTTTTGTAGCTGCTGTGTTGCTGTGCCTCCACCTCACACCAGCAGCCACTCAACCGACAGTCTCTCCCTTTCTCTGTGCTGCTAATTCTCGCTCTCCTTCTATGCTTTTGCTTAAAATACATAGTTGCCCCCCTTTTTTTTCTGCACCAAAGGCCCTGTTTTAATTTTTAATCGATTAATTAAATTGTTTTTCTTACATCACTCTAGCCTCTGCAGTTCTCCTGCCACCATATCATTGTGAACCATCACCCTGTTGTGTGTCCTTCCTCCCCTGTTTTGCTCCTCCCCTCCCCTCCTTCCCTTCTCCTCTCTCTCCCCCTCAGATTTATGGTCAGCTTGCTAGTTTTGACTATTTCTTGACCTCTTTTGGGGGGTTCTCTATATTCCACATATAAGTGAGACTATCCAGTATTTATCTTTTTCCTTCTGACTTATTTCTCAAAGGCCCCTTTTTTTGCATTTTTGGTAGCAGGTAGTTAGACCCAGAACTGGTGGGAGAGATTATGACTGGGTGACAGTTTTTAGACACTTTGCTTGGTAAGAGTTTTTTGTTTGTTTGTTTCTTGACTGGGAAAAGCAGTGTGCTGATTTCAGTGCTCTAACTATTTTGGGGTGTTGTGATCACTGGGGCACTCCAACCACTTGTGGCTAGCTAGCCCCATGGGGCAGAACTTGCAGAAAGCCACCTGGTGTCTTGCCTGTGGCTCTGTATGTCTTAAGAGACTTGATTCAATTTTGGTGTAGTAAAAGAAAGAAGGGTGATTTGATTGGACATTAAGGTTTCATCTAATGGATGCAGGCTTTGGTCTTGTGGAATTATGTTTGTGGGGTTTGTGTATGGGTTAGGGAATCTGATTTTGGCTTTATGGAATTTCTTTTGGGAATATGAGCCTGGTTTGGGGAAACTGGTTCTTGGTTTTATGGAATTCCTTCTGTGAATATGTGTCTGTTTTGGGGGCCCTGGCTTTAGCTTTCTTTTTTGGTTACATGTATACTTAATTTTCATTCATAACTTACAGAGTTTGGTTTTCTAGAGCTTCTTGGGAGCGTGTATGCATTGCTTGGGAGGTCAGGTTTGCCCTTCCAAGGTCCACCTGCTTGTAAGATGGCATCTGAAGGCCACCTGGCAAGTTAAGATGGAATCTGAAGACACAGGTAAGGTAAGATAGTTTTGAGGCCACATGGCAAGCCAAAATGATGTCCACCTATTGATTTTGTTCTTTCTAGACATTTTTTTTCATGTCTTTATTTTCTTTCTTGGATGATTCCCTTGTGACTTTTCTTTATTGTCTATGAGCTTAGCTACATAGCTAAGCTATGTAGGCAGTAATTCGCACTTGGGATTTGAGACTGAGTAGAGTTAATTAAGTCACTTGTTATAAGAATGCTGTCTACTGCAGCCATGTGTGCAAGATCCCTGATGATTGGAAGTAATTTAGTGGCTGTCTAGAATGGTTGGTGTTACGGGGCTTTATAAATTTGAAGGTATCGCTGCTGAGAATCTTCTGTCTGCACTGTTTGGGGCTTAAATACCATTTGGATTCTGCATGAGTTGTTTGTATGCAGTATCATTGATGGGAGATAAGATTCCAAGGCTAATATCCCTAGCTTCCTGCAAGGGAAGATTTGTTTAGAGAGTACTCTGCTTGGTTTGATTTGAGTGAAACCTCTCTGGGTACTAGAAACACAGTCCACAGTCTCTGGATCACACCACAGAATGGTGGCCTCCATGTCTGTGGCCATTTATGACACTTTGTATGAGGATATCATTGAAACAAACAAAAAAGACAAAGGCTTAATTTCTTTCAGCTTATTTTGTAGGTTGTCCAGGATTGACTTCTGAAATACTGGAAAGCCTTGGATAATGAATTTAGCCTATACCCCATCTTGGTATTGTTCTAGCTATTTTTCCCCCAAAAGATATGTAGGATATCACCTGAAACCACATGGTAAGTTACCAACTTTGATAACAATCCTTGAGTAAGTGCTGTTTGACACTTTAGTTTTTGGAACTTGATTTTGATTTTGGTTTTGTGCTTTTGACTTTGATTTTTTTTTATTTTCATGGCAGCAAAAACTAGATTTTTTTGTATTTATATGCTGCTTATCACTGTATCTGCAATATGTATTTAACTACTTTGACATCCAAAGATAATAATCGTATCTAAAGCTCAGGAATGTAATGGGAATTGGTCTAGATGCTCTGGGAAAACCAATTTGGTTTGAAGCAAATATGGCCTGAAAATTGAGACCTAGGGTAAACTTGCTTAAGATTTAGCACCGAGTGAAATTGAAATTGGGAACATTCAATTATGAACTGAAAGTATTTTTTAAGAATAGGACAATATAACAGAATGAGGAAAGTCTACACCTGTCACCATGGTGATGGTTGAGTCTAGTCAAAAACATGTTAATGCTTTTTTTCCCTCCATTGTTTACGAGTTTCCCAGAAATCTGATTTAGAAAAGGTTGGTAGTATTTTTTTTTTGATTGATTAAAATTTTTTTCATGAGAAGGTCAGAAGAGTTCCTGAGATTTCCCATAAAATTTCTCCCTTTACATTAGAGGAATTTGAACAATTTGATATCTATTTGGTAACTTAGTGGGAAGTAGTGTCATGAAGGGGAATGTTATTAATACTGGTGTACAAAAAGCTTTCACTATAAATTTGGGCTGTTATTTACTGAGATTTTCAAAGTTCTGGCTTTCACCAAAATTATTTTAGGAAAAATGAGCATAAAAGTGACTTTGAACTGGTCTGAGACCCCACACAAGTGTTGTTGATGAACTTGGACAGAGGGGAAGTGCAGAGGATTGAACCTGTAAGTGTTGGAGAATGGGAAGTGCTTGGCAGACTGTGGATTCTCATACCTGTGCTGAGTGGAGGGATGAAGAACAGGCTATGGCTCAGGTGTGGGGATCACAGTCTTTCAAATTACTCTGATCTGATCCAAAGCAATATGTGCACCCACTGAGGGAGGGCTTCTCTGGAGTTGGGCTCCCCACACTGACTGCCACTGCTACTCTGACATCTGGCCTCCTTAAAGTCTTGGAAGTATGGCACTCCAGCAGCCTTTTGACACATCTGATTGTGTGACAAGAGCTTTGCATCAACCCTTCTCTCATATTGTCTTCTTCCTGTGATATGCAGAGAAACCTAGCTTTGATGGACTTCTTTGCCATTCTTGCTCAACTCTGGAGAGAGAGACATTGACATTGCTTTGAGACTGGAGGAAATGGTTCTGTGACACACACCCCAGCATTTGAACTTCTGACTTTTATTATCATAGAAATGATGACAAAAATTGAAAGTGGGGAAACGCTGGAGTGGCTGTAGAGTACCTCAGGGCACCCTGTGCAGCTTCCCAAGATGGTTGGAAAGCACATTTCCCCCCACCAGGAAGTAGGGACAGCTTCCTTCCCCCAAGACACAGGGAAGAGAAGCACAGTGCAGGACCAGACTGACCTCCTGAGTGAGGTGGTTACTGAGAAGGGGGCATAGCTCAGTGGAAAGTTCTTGGGGAGCTATGAAAAGGGAAAGAGGCTCATGGACTTGCTCTCTTGGTCACCAGAGAGCTGTCAAAGGTAGCAGCCCTACCAGTGAGGCAGGGGGGCACCCTCCCACCTCAGCAGTTGCAGACTTCTACTGTACTCTGCTGACTCTTGTAGCTGCAAATTCATCTGGCATCAGAGGCTGGTAACTGGACCTCCTCCCTGACCTTCTACTCTACTGATTACAATATGTATTTTTCTTTGTTGCTGCACCAAAGGCCTTTTTGCTTGTATTTGTGGTGGCAGATGTCTGGACCTAGAACTAGTGAGAGGCTTTGAAGCAGCGATAATTTTTAGACAGCCTGGTGACATATGTACCGGTACTCTGTAGGTTACATTCTAGGACTCACCCAGCTTTGCTCCATTTTTACTTGTAGCTTATAATTGTCTCTGCTCTATCATTAAACTAAGCTTCTCTGAGAACCTTATTCATCTTTACATCTTTCTACTGGTAATGTCTGGAAGGCTTGTTAAATATAAAATAAATTTATATTTATTTCCCATTTAAATTTATAGATATATATTCCCACTTAAATTTGGGGAATTGAAGTGAAATTAAAGGACAATAACAGTTTATAAAACAGTAAATAAAATTATGCAAGGAACTAGAAGGAATCTTCCTGCTCTTTTCCTTATATCTATTTTGATGCTTGAAAATGTTTTCTTCATGAAATCCTGCAATCTAAAATGTTCATGGCAAATGACTTTTTCTTTGACAGTTGTGATGCAAACCTGAGCTATACAGCTAAATTTTTATTATAACATATCAATATGTAGACTTAGAATCAACACCTGACAGGTTTTTTTTTTTTTTTTGGCACAGTGCATTTTTTTTTGCCTTAACTCATCCCATTCTGACCTATTCCATTTTACTTCTTACTCTGTTCTGATAGTTTCCAGAGTGACTCACTACTTAAGTGAGAAGTTCTTTATTTTTATAAAAGTCAGATCATTGTCTCGAGACAGTGTAGATTTATGTACCTGTTTCTTTAACATACACATTTGGTTATTTTAAAAAGCACCTCAAACTTAGTATGGTTAACCGAATTCTTAATTTCTTCCCCATACTCCTTTGGCTTGCTCTGCTGTTTCTTCCCATCTCAGAAAAGACAATTCCATTACTCTGGTTCCTCATATTTTAAGATGTGTTCTTTGTCTTTCATGTTCTTTATTCAGTCTCAAAATCCCGTCAGCTATTCCTTCAAAATCTATCTATGGTCTGACCACTTCTCACCACCCTTATTGCCTCCATTTTGGTCTATACCACTCTTCTCTCTTGCCTGGATTATTGTCATAGTCTTCTAACAGATCTCTCTGTTTCTAATCTTTACCCCAGTAGCTATTTCAACACCAAAGTCAGTGGGAGTCTGTTAAAACACTCGTTATCTCTTGTCACTCCACTGCTTAAAATCCTCCAGTGGTTGCCCATCTCACCTCTGTTAGGAGTCGCGTGTGGAATGAAGAAGAAATGAGACAGAAGAGATGGATGACGATCAGAAAGCAATCAACTCACAGACCAGGGACCACAGAGCATGATCTGAATTGGATTGATTTAATGCAATTATGAACATCCTTATATAGTTTGGCAGGGAAATAATCACAATACTCTAGTAGGGAAGGTGAAGCTTGATTCTAAAGCGTATGTGATGAACAGCAGGGGTACAGTCGATAACATAGGAATCTATCTCTGGGGGCGAATCATCATCATCTATTAGTCATAAGTCTCCTGAGACATTCCAAAGAGGTTGGGAGACTGTGTCATAGATAAGAGACAGGCTATCGACCATCCTCTAGTGTGCTAGAGGGGGTGAGACAAGATAAAAAGTGTTCTTTTTATCTCATAGCTCATCTCTCATCCTGTTCCCATGTCTTTCATTACAGAGACATTGTAGAAAAAACTCTCCTAATTGCTGAGAACCTCAAGTAAAAGTCAGAGTCCTTGAATGGCCTACAGAAATCTAGATTAGATTTTGCTCACTAACTTCATCTCTTTCCCTTTCCCTCTTATTCACTCTACTCCCACCCACACTGGTATTTTGGAACTTACCAGCATACTTCTGTTTTAAAGTATTTGTACTTACTTTTCCTCCCACCCCTAATATTTGTATGGCTCATGCCTTTATTTCATTTGGGTATCTTTTGAAATGTTCTCTTATTAGAGCGATCTTTCCTGACCACTGACAGCACATCCCATCATACCCTCTCCTTGCCTTCTATGTTTCTTTTGAAATGTTTATCACCGACTTTGTTTTTGTCTGTCTCTTTGCACGGAAGTTAAGCTGTTTGAGGGCAACAGTACATATTTATTGATGGTCTGCCCTTTGTCAGGTCTTTTTCTACGCAATGAAGACACAAAAGTAAACACAACAGAGAAATAACAATATCTACACAACATTTTCATTCTAGTATTATATAAACTATCTTTTCTTAGTAAATATTTAGTGACTACAGTAGATAAATACAGCATACACTCAGCAGAGAACAGGAATTACCTAAAAGTAAAGGAGACTTGACTTGGCTCATTACCCTTGAACTTATTAGAGTACCCACTACATCTAAAGAAATGGTTTTCAAGCCTTTCAGTTATACTGGAAATTAATCAAATTCCAGGATTTGATTCCTTGAATTTCCCCTCTTAGTTTCTTCCCAGTTACAGTGGTTAGAGAACAATACCAAGGATTGCAAAATAAATTTGGTATTGGTACAAGTGACCAGAATCTAGTGACTAGACTATCAGACTAGGATAAAATCAGGTAAGAGCTACAAATTAATAAGAGATGGTTTCACTTTGAGCAGAGAGAAACTTATTTTGAATCAAAACAGAATAAACACTGTAAGGAAGATCAAGTATCAGAGATGGTAGCTAAATATAACATGTTTTCAGGGAGAGGAGGAAGTCACTTTCTTTAAGGAAAATTCGGGAGACCAGATGAAGAAATACATTTTAGGAGCTAGCAGACCTCTTACTTGTGGAGGAAGAAAAAGCCATGACCGTTACAGAAGGTGATACTTCTTTCATCACCTTTCTCTTCTCCTCAGTAACCAGGGAAATTAAAAGGCTTGGTAGAATGGGCATGGCTTCAACATAAGAGTCAAAGGTGGAAAGACCCACATGTGTCAAAGGGTGGAATGTCAGGAGTGGAAAGGGACCATTGTTCAATTCTCAGTCTTCACAGTCTTCTGAAGACTTGCAGGAAATTGATGGCAAACAGTTTGTGAATAATGTGTTGCTTTCAACAACTCATGGACTGCATTTCCTAGGTTTGAACTTGGTGATTGATTTTATGCAAAGTGTCTGCTCTAGAAAAGGACCCCACTGGCTCTATTCTCCATTCGAGGCCTCAATGCTGCAGCCATCTCCATGGACTGACCTATCTTATTTTTACTTTCTTTTTTTTTTTACTGCAGGGTACTTGTTCAGAGTTCTTTCTCAGAATTTATCTAATCTGCTTCTTCTTGACCCTATTAAAAATGTCCTGGTCCCATTTCTTCAGTAGTTCATGCCTTCTGGAACTGCTTCCATCATTGGCCTTTACTTTGATGTCAGCTTAAAAATCTCATTTCCATCTTTATAAAGTCATACTGCTTTGTAACCCACCAGACATATATCTTTGGCAGTTGTAGCTAGATACATACTGTCTTTGAATCCAGATGACTTTGCAGCAGTCCAGAGCTATGCACTGTATAAATAAACCCCTGTCGCAAAGAAGTAGCAGTTTGTCAACTGACAGTGTTCTTGAAATGGAGTGACTCAAAGATCCTGCCCAGGAGCTAGATCAACATTTTTTTCTGCCCCACAAAATGTACTGCCAGTTAACTCAAATTTGTTTCATCCTCAGTAGGAATGATTCTCCCAGCACATCACAATCTAGCTGAAGGGACAATCTGCACATCAACATACATTACAGATACCAACAATTTGCCAAAGACTAGGCTAGATTCCATGGTTATACAAAGAGAAATTAATCCCTGCCCTTAAGAAATTCACAAACAGATTCTAGCAGCCCCAGTTCATATCTGAGCATGATAGCTGATACCAACATTACCGCAATTATTATTGGAATTAGCACCCTATGTAAGATTTAGCATGGTGCAGCACTCTGTCAATTCTAAGAAAAAGACTGAATCCTCTTGGTGCCTTTAGTAAGTATGGGATGTTTCCAGGAGAGATGAGGTCCTTATAGATTGTGATCTTAAAAGAAACAAATGTTAGCACATCCTCACACACACTGTGAAAGGACTAATGGTATCTGGGTTGGGAGGAGAGAGGATCCTTGTATCATCAGTTCTGGTCAAGGGATTCATTGGAGATTAGGCCTGAAAAGCCTTCTTCTGTGACCTTGGTTCTGTGGACAATACATGCAGTGGTAAAGCAGCACACTTGAGAAGGTTTTTTTTTTAAGAGAGGTGCTCTCATTAACTGAGATGTGACAAAGGATCACCCAAGCAGACTTACCATCTGTTCCTTCACTGCTTTTGCTTCTTTTATTGCGGCGGACATGCCTACTTCCCTCTTCAGAGTATGACTTTTCTTCAGGGAAAAAGAAATTCAGAAGGGTCATCTGTAAAAATAACAAGTAGATGAGTCAAGGATTGATTGATCTAGTAAGCCACAGCCAATATAAAAACTAGTTTTCTGTAGTTACTTTCACTTTAAGTTCAATGTGTATAAAGCTTGAGTTCAACTTTGTTCTGTTGCATAAATATTTTCACTTTTGATACCATTATTCTAGTCATGGGGGCATGAGATCTTGGTTAATCTCTGAATCTCTGCTCTTCTGCCCAAAATATGTAATAAGTAATCCTGTCTTATTTTAGTAAGTCTAAAATTAGTAAGTCTAATTTTTTCATATAGTAATAGGGTTCAGAGAGCCTAGACTTTGGTTTAGTTTTCTTAGAATATTGCTGATGTCTGCCCAGTAGTAGACTTGCGTTTTCTACTTTCTCTTGAATTTTATTATCCACAATTTTGCACATTTGTATTTATATTGAACTTTTGTTAGTTCTAATAATGCTTTCTGTACAATTATGATTGTACGGTCCTATTTATGTCAACACCTTTCTGGGAGTTAGTTATGATGAAGTGCACTTATTTTCTCCCCTTCCAAAGTGCATCCTTATTTCCTCCCTTTTAGTAGCTGGTCCTCTACTGCTTGTGAGATCACTTATAATAATTTACAATGTTTCATGGGTCTGGTTCACTAACAATAACCACAGATTAAATATATACTTGCTGAACTGAATCATAATCCTTCAGCATGAATGCCTCTCTGGTTTAAAAAGTGTTCTTGAGGTAAACAGTGAATGGAGTAGTAGGACTGAGAGTGATCCTAATCCTGACTCTGCCACTTATAGTTGTGTAACCTTGGGTGAGTTAATGAAACGTTAATCTCCTCATCAGTAAATATGCATAATGATAGTATTTTGCTTGTAAAACAGTTGCAAGATTAGTACAGTACCCAGCATGTTATATGTACTCAATAAGTGTTTACTTATTGCTATTATTAAAATTAATCTTCAAAATAAACTGGTTAGTTTGGGGGTTAAAAAAAAGAACAAATGAAACGGCATTTTCATCCTCACATTATTCAAGAACCAAACAACTAGAATCTTTCTTTCTGCTGTATCTATTACTAATTAGAAATAAAATGGGTAGGGACAACAAACTTAATATTCTACACGAACTTTTTTCAAAACCTTATGGTTTAGGGGTAAAAGGCTCTTCCCCCTCTACCTGGCAGCAGCCATCAGGCAAACCAAAGTGGTCAGTTACAAGTACATCTAGCAGTTATGGAGGAGAAGCTATCTGATGTGATGTACTTCCTTTTAGGATGCACTGTTAGAACTACCTCCAGTTCTCAGTGTTCCATAGGATCCCCCACCAGAATAAAAAGTATAGAGATACAATGTCTAATAAACTCATGTCATATATAGGATTTGTGGGCACCATGGTGGCTGCAATTGTATAATTCCTAAGGGTCCAACTTATAGCAAACCTGTCCATCATGGTGTCAATTAACTAAAGTTTACTTCAAGCCTTCTGTCACTTGTTGAGGAGTGAGTTACATGCTACTGTGGGACTCTGAGAGTCCTGAATTTTTACTGGGTTGGTGAAGATTCCACATATAAATTCTTTGAGGTTATCTTCATTGATTAATTCCATAAAGCTATCAAAAGGTATGCTGACACCCACTGGATCACCTAGTCAGCCCATGAGCACATAGAGATGCAAGGACAGACACCTGCAGGCTGCAAGAACCTTGGACTTGAAAAGATTCTCACTGTGTTCTCTCCAGGCAACTTGGAAGAGGCATGAGTCTCTCCCACTACACCATTACTGCTAATAATAAGTAATAAATAAATTTTTACCTAATAAACTCTTCAGAATAGTTATATCTGTTTAACAGGTTTCCTTAATTTTTTAAAGCTAATGTCTGCAGATTTTTCATGAATGTATTGTCAAATTATGAAAGTTAAAGTGCAGTAATGTTGGAAGACTATAAATGATGGTGTATTTTGTTTCTAACAAGATAATGCTTTATTTTTTTATATATTAGGAAGTTATACATCAGTGTTTAAAATGCTATTTGCTATAATAGGTGTAAAATAAATTCTGTAAAAGAGGAGTGCAAAATCTAGTCCTGTAGATTTGTTGGTGCATGTGATAAAACTGACAACTTTATTGGGTGATACAATCCTCTACTGGTTTACTCTCAAGTGGCTGTTTTGTTGGGTGAGAACAAATTTAAGTGGAAATTTGCTTAAAAAGTAAATGATACCTTAATCTTCTGTTGTGATCATAAGCAGAAAATATGACTACTAATAAGGGCCCACATTTTAAGATTTAGTCCAATATTCCATTTATATTACTGTTGCATTTGAAAAGACAAAGCTTAAAAGTCCCCATTTTTAGGAGAATGGAATAAACCTGCTGAAAGAAGATTCTCTTGTAAATATGAAATATCCTGTCTAACCTATACAAAATTATCTCTACAGCAGCAGTGAAGTCACAAATGGTAAAGGTTCTTACTTTAATCCTGTGACTCCATGGGATATGTAGAATCCTGAATTTTGTTCAAAATAGCTAGTAATGGTACTTACACTGGTGTATATTTAAAACAAAGGAAACTGAACATCAGGTAAAAGAGAAAGCAATTATTAAAATAAGAAGCAAATTATTAACTTAAGGACTCTAAGCCAGTAGTCAGTGCTAGAGTCTGGGAAACTGATAACAATGAGGTGGATACCTTTTAAGAGTAAAGATAGAAAATTTATGTATGCTTTGATAAATAATTTAAATATGCTATTATACTAATTCATGATCATTAGGACCTGGAGAAAGTACAGTTCACTTTACTGAAAAATAAACCACTGTTCACTCCAATCAGTTTTACAAGTCATCTTGGATCAACCTACACTATCTATTTCTAGAAGGCTACTGAGAAAAATCATATAATAGGTATAGGGGTAAAAATAAGTTCATGGTCAAAATAAGCTCATGATTTCCAATCTAATCCTAAGTGCTGTCTGCAGTTATTTTGTCATCCCTGGCCAAACTACCTTCAAGTATTCTTAGCATTCCACAAACTTGCCAGGCTGTCAATTTTGCCAGCTTTAATATTCTACCACATTCTGTTGCACTTGTTCTGTTTGCATCATGTCATCCAGTAGACATGCCTTCTGTTTCCAGTATGGATTCATCTGTGCTGAAATATAGAGAGGCTTGCCCCAACCCTTTCAGTTCTGGTTAATGCACTTAAGAATAGCAAATTTCATAATCTAATTGCTGGTGTCCTTCAACCAACTTTCATATTTCCTTCAGAAGTCTTAAAAAGCTCAGTTAAATGTTTTGAAGACACGCATTAACTTCAACATTTCTTGAGACCTAAACTATTTTCTACTCAAAATATCTTAAACCATATATTTTGACTGTGTATAGAGGTTGTTTAATTAAAGAATAAATATCTATTAAAGAAAAATACCTAAAAACTTGTGATTTACTGTTTAAACAGAACAAGTATACCCAATAACCTCAATATACAAGATTAGCATTTTGCAAATACATTTTATATTAAATATAAAATTAACAAATGAATGCACAGGTAATCTTCAACTTGCCACAGAGTTATACTTTAAAATATTTAGGTTGAACTACATGAAACTGATATTTTAAAAATAATTTTTATTGAAGTATCATTGACTTACATTATTATTAATAATATTTTGGAAGTGTAGGATCTCCCCCTTCAAGTGCAGTTGCCAGAGCACAAACATCACCAAAGTACCATAGTTTACCACCGCTGCCACTGTGCTTTCTCCCTCCCCATTCCCTTCTGAATGCCTCAGATTTGTGGTCAGTTTTCAATCAGTTTTAATATTTGTCTTTGCCTGATCCTTTTTTTTTTTTTTGGTTTCTCTGGATTCCAAGTGTAAATGAGACCATCTGGCATTTATCTTTCTCCTTCTGGCTAATTTCTCTTAATATAACCCCTTCCAGCTACATCCATGTTGCCATAATGAAGCCATGATTCTAAAATGGGCAGGTCTATGTGTTCATAAAATTTAGGGATTGCCATTAGTTGCGTCTGAAAAACACAGAGGTTGAGAATGACCTAGGCCAGATGGGGATGCTTCTTTCATTTACTTTGTTGGAAATCCCAGGTGGGAAAGAGAAAATGAATCACCAAGAGAGTGTGTAGAGGAAATTGGAACTTCTGGGCTTTAGGAGGAGAGGGAAAAGAAAGGTGATAAAAAGAGAGGAGCAGAGATAGGGGACACAGACTTTTGGGAAGGGAAAGACATAAGAATGGCCAGCTGATAAAGAGTAGCCCAAGTGACCAGGCTGGGTGGAAGCCCCCTGGAAGAGTGAACTGGTGGTGGCAAGAAGACATGGTGGGAGAGTGAACAGCAGAAGAGTAGTCAGTGTGGAGAGTGGTGCTGCAGGAAGGTGGCATGGAAAGCTGGTACCCGGAGATATCCAGGGATTTGGAAAGCTGATTTTGCATCAGCATTTGTTGAAAAAGTTTGAAGAGCCTTGGAGAAGCCACAGCTCAGAACCCTGGAAAGAGAAGAAGCAAAGAGAAGATGCTGGAGAAAGATTGTACTTTGCAGAGTGCCTGACTCAGG
Organism: Uropsilus gracilis; assembly: GCA_004024945.1. Lineage (NCBI taxonomy): Eukaryota > Metazoa > Chordata > Mammalia > Eulipotyphla > Talpidae > Uropsilus > Uropsilus gracilis. Next base: position 2,984 of record PVHY01018807.1, on the reverse strand, counting down.
TTTGGAAGGGCAAAGTGGCACCATCATGGACATGTGTCTTTGGGACTAAAAATGGTAAGATAACTAGCCACTTGTGACTTTAAGAATTTTTTGTTTTCCTGGTTAATTTTTCTTATAAATAAAGCCCTGTTCAAATTGCAATTGACTGGCAACTACTATGCCCACGGGTGGTAAGAACCTGGTAAGAATCTGGACAGCAGAAACCACATTCTGACCCCTGGGGATTATAATGATATAAATATATTTTTAGAAAGGTGCTGCTTTTTTCCTTTGGCTTATTGGTTGGAGGTTTCTGCCCTATTTGACCTGATATCAAGAAATGACATGAAAAACTGACATTTTTACGCTAAAAATGGTTAAATATCAACAATTTCACAACAACAACTAGACAGCATTCATGAGTCACTTGACTGTAATGTAAAATGCTTTTTCCCCCAGATAATCAATGTGATAATGTCTGGGTACATTTTAGATAAAACTCAGAGTAGGTTAGTTTATCTACAATATAAGTAAGCTAGTATACTAATAATAGTATAGAGCTAAATTGCTATTTACAATAAATTCTCAATCATTTGGAACTCTAGGAAAACAAGTTATTCTGGATAAAAGAATTCTTGGTAACTTTGAGTGGTGAAACCTTAATTCAGTTATTTTGGATAGAAATTAGTCTACAATATGTGATTTATTGAATATGTGGAAGACTATTTGCCTGTGTATTATATCGCCCTGTTCCACTATGGTTTTGAAGTTTTTTTAAAAAAAAACTTCAATTATATTACAGAGCAATGCATGTTTTTTTAGAGGGAAGCATGAAGTTCTTTGGAAACAAGAGGAAAAGCACCTAGTATAGACCAGGAGTGAAGAAGTTTTCATGGAGTAGGTGTTACTCTGTGATTCCTAAAGGATGTCAAGGATTTTGTGATGAATGGAAAATTTAAAAAAGTCCAGCTAAAAAATGAAGGAAAAGGTAAATAGCATGTGCTACATCAAATTAAAAAGCTTCTGTATAGCAAAAGAGACAATAACCAAAATAAAAGAAACCCAACTAAATGGGAAAAAGATTTTGCTCTCCATATAAGTGATATGGATCTGATAACAATTCACAAAGAAAGTGCACGCTTAACAAAAACAAAGCAAAAAGCCCTGTTAAAAAATGGGGAGAAGAGTTTAAAAGACAGTTTTCCAAAGAGAAAATGCAAATGATCAATCAGTAAGCATATGAAAAGATGTTCAATATCACTAATAATCAGGGAAATGCAAATCAAAACCACAATGAGATACCACCCCACACCAGTAAGAATGGCCCATATAAAAAAATGGGGGCAACAACAAATACTGATGTGGATGTGGAGAGAAAGGAACACTTTCACACTGCTGGTAGGAATGTATATTGGTCCAACCACTCTGGAAAGCTGTGTGGAGGACCCTCAAAGTACTGAAAATCAAACTACCATTCAACCTAGCAATCCTACTACTTGTAAAATCTACACAAAGGACACCAAAACACTAATTTAAAAAGACACATGTACTCAGATGTTTATTGCAGCACTATTTACAATTGCTAGGATATGAAAACAATTCAAATGCCCCCAAACTGATGAGTGGTTGAAAAAGTTGTAGTATATTTACACAATGGAATATTAATCTTTTTTTAAACTTTTTTATTTTTAAGTAATTTCAGAGAGATGGAATATTAATCTTAATTTGTCTTTTTTTGACAAATCTGATGAATTTGTGATAACATGGATAGACCTAGAGACAATCATGTTAGTAGAAATAAGTCAGAAAGAAAAAGAAACCTCATGGTCTCACCAATAAGTGGGACATAAGGAGAACAAACAAAAAGCCAATAAAACATCAAATAAGCTAACAATGGAACTGGGGTACCTGTAACAATAGAACTAGAGGTAGGGAGGGGGACAGAGAAATCAGGGAAGGGATGAGAACAAAAGATCAAGATGAAGTTTCACAGGTGATATGGTGGGGGAGAACTGCAGGAAATACAATGATGTAACACACACACACATACATGCATACACTTGAATATGTAAACAACAAAGTGATTAATGAAAAAAAAATCCAGGCAAGTGCAATGGTAAAGATGAAAATGAGTGGCTGCTAATACAAAAAGTCTGGCATTCTAGCTTGAGGTTTACATTCATTAGAATAACTTTGAGAGGCAAGTTGCAGAATATGAACAAAACAGCCTTCTCTCTTCAATTATTGCTTTCCCATTGCACCAGGGAGGAGGTATTAGGAATGCTGGTCACAGCCAGGCATTTTGCTCAAGGGGAAAAAACCTAATTCTTCACACTTTATTGACTGATACACCCTTGTTTCCTATGGTAAAATTACATGGTAAACAGCACTTGCAGATTACTGGGATCTCAGCTGGAAATAATTTGATAAGAGTGAGACATAAGTGATATATACATTTTTTGCTAGTGATTTGCCAGATATTGCTACAAACATATTTTTCTAATATCTAGACCCACAAAAACAATAAGTACTTTTCTCTTTTTGCCATGACATAGAATAATTTAATTTATTTTATATTTCATGGCTAACATGCTTAACTGTATTAGATGATTCACAGGAAATTACTCATAAGCCTTTTGGGGGTAGAGGTCACATCTTATCCAATTTTGTGTATGTATTGCCTAGCTCGGGGCCTACACATAGTAAGCATCTAATAAGCACCTGTCTTTTTAAACAATAACAGGACTGTCAGTAATCCACTCCTTAAAGTCAGGATTTCATTTGACTCTAAATAAGACTTATTTCTTAAGCAGGATTACAAACGAAAGAGGAGAAATTACAACAGACACATCAGAAATCCAAAGGATAATCAGAGATTACTATGAACACCTGTATGCAAACAAATACAACAACTTGGATGAGATGGACAAATTCCTGGAAAGATATAACCATCCAAAATTAAACGAAGAAGAAGTAGAGAACTTAAACAAACCAATCACTAGCAG
>PVHY01018806.1:0-28585 GCA_004024945.1 Uropsilus gracilis | reverse complement strand
AAGAGAGCAGATGTCAGATTCCCAGCTCTCCTGGGAGAGAGGAAAGAATCCCAGGGTTTGGGGCCAAGATGGGGACTGGCACTCAGGGACTGGGGCCCTGTGGAAAGAAGCTGGGCTGGATGATGGTGGTCACTGTGGGCTTGGTGGGTTTGGTTTGTGGAAAAAAAAAAAAAAAGGCCGCCATCTTCCCTGTCCTGGACTGGCTCAGGTTTGGGACAAGTCTCCCTCCAGTACTGACATGATACAGGTTGACATTCGGAGTCCACCTCTCTCTACAGCAGTTCTCAAATAGCAGTCTCCTCCAGTGCTATTTCATTATAGCATTGATTTGGAAAACACGAGCCTGCTGATGTTGAATGAAACGATGGTGTGTGAGGACATGCTTTCTCTTAACATTGCCGTTTCCAGGAATCTATCAACATCGAGGGGAGACCAAAGGCATCCACAGGACCCTGAGCAAGTCACCTTCCTACTCCATATCTCAACTCCCAAGAGCAACTCACCCTCCTATTTCATATCTCAACTCCCCCTCTGGGAGACAGGGCTGATGATCAACAGCTGAGAACTCTTATGGTGCTTTGAGGTTTAAGTGAAGAACATATACAGTTGACCCTGAACAATTTGGGGGCTGAGGCACCAATCCTCAGGCAGTAAAACATCCACATGTTAAATACTGGCTCCCTGAAAATGTAGGTACTAGTAGTGAGCTGTTGGCCAGAACTTTTACTGATAACAAATGATGAAGGGATATGCTGTGTGCTCTATGTAACAGACATTGTGACAAAGTAAGTCAGAGAAAAGAAGTTATTAAGAAAACATAAGGGGCCTGGCATGGTGGCACGTGCCTGTAAGCGGCAGCCTAGGAAACCACGGCAGGGACTGGGGACCATGATTCGAGTCCCACTCAGGGCAATGTAGCAAGACCTAGTTTCAAAAAAAATGGCTGGGCATGGTGGCCTGTGCCTGTAATTCCCTGCTACCTGGGAAGTTGAGGCTGGGGATTGCTTGAGTCCGTGGTACCCCAACATGAGCCTGCGGTTCCATGGGCAAAAACAGCAAGGCCTAGTCTCAAAAAAAAAAGCAAACATAAGGAAGCAAGTTGTGGTGGCTCATGCCTCTAATCCCAGATACCTGGGAGGCTGAGGCTAGGAATCTCTTGTGTCCACGGATACAAGATTAGCCCGGGCAACATAGCGAAACCTAATCTCAAAAATATAGCTGGATGTGGTGGAGCGCGCCTGTATCCCAAATACCTGGGAGGCTGAGGCTACAGATCACTTGAGTCCGCGGGTTCAGGACTACCCTGGGTAACATAGTGAGACCTAGTCTTAAAAAAAAAGAAAACATAAGGAGCAACATGGATGGAGCTAGAAGGAATCATGTTAGCAGAAATAAGTCAGAAAGAAAAAAAAAGAAATACAGGATGGTCTCACTTAAATGAGGGACATAGGGAAAACAGACAGACAGAAAAGAAAAATTTTAAACTACCAACAGACTAAAGCATAGAGCAAGAGAGGGGGAGGAGGGCAAAATCTGGGGAGGGGGAAGGCACTACAGATTAAGATGGTTCACGAGTGATAAGGTGATTGGAGCACTGCAGAGTAGACAATGATGTGATATGTGTGTGTGTGTGTGTATACGCAATCAATACAAAAAAAATTTTAATGTTGATGTATTTATGGGGAAAATTCATAAATGGGCCCATGTGGTTCAAATCCATGTTGTTCGAAGGTCAGGTGTATACAAAACTTAGCAGAGAGTCTGAAATGCTGTGTTCTAATTCTTTAAGACTCTGGATTATAGGTGGACAGGTCAGTCTGGAAATGACCTTGGCATTCAGCATAAGACTCTGGATTGTAATCACACCCTTATTTTATGGCCTTCTAAGAAAAGAAGGTTGCCAGTTAATGAATTGCAACATGTCACTTTGTGTTGACTGCATCTTGGTTTCAGAAACCTTAAAAGACAGGAATGAATAAAACGTCTTAGAATCCATGAAACAGAGCAAGCGCTTTACCAGTGGTAGTGCATGGAATGGCAATTGGACCCTCCCATATTTCAAGGTCTAATTCAAACCTGACATCTACATCTATTTCTTCTTATTTTTAGTAAATGCACATTGTGTGAGGGAAACCAACTCTAAATTTCTCAGGGAGAATCTGAGAGCCACTTCAGTAGTCTGGAGGAAGTCTGGATGAGAGCTTTCCATCTACCCTGAGGTGCCCTGCTCTATTTTAAAATTTTTTACTAAAATAGAAAAATACATGCCCCTGAGTGCACATGCCATGAGTAGAAGGATGGCCAGGGAAGGAAGTTCCACGTTTCTGTGCAAAGATACCCACTTGAGGGGAACTCTGAAATTGGGGGAACTCTAAAATGACTGAAAGGTGAGGACAAGTAGACAGTGTAGCCCCACTTATGGGTCACTTGTGCATGGGACTGTGTAGGGACAAATCCACTGGTACAGTTGGCCTGTCTCACTGTGGGGTGGGCTAGGTTGAAGGGAGCCCTCAGTGCTGAAAGGCGGGAAAACACTGTGGTCTGGAGGTTCTCCTATCCCAGAGGCCTGGCTTTGTAGTCACCTGGCAGCCATGCAGCCTGGGAAGAGGTTCAGGCCCTACTTTATCATAGGTGAGTACAGGGGAGACGCACTGGTCATGCTTTTTGCCCTCCTGCCGTTAGCTCTATGACCAGCACCTGCAGTATTGCATCCTCCCCCTGATTGTACACCTGACCCAGTGGGTGTACGCATGCGTGAGTAGGCACACCTGGGCCTGGTGAGGGGGGATAAAAGGGCTACATCACCCTGGGAAGAAGGAGCACAAGAGGGAGCGGTGGGAGGGTTATGGGAGGAGAGGAGGAAGGAGAGAGGACTTGAGGGAGAAATGTAAGTGGTTGTTTCTTTGCTGTTCATTATTAAAAACCCTACAAGGATGTCTGTGGTTCCCCAGGCAAGGTGAGCCTGCAGTTCCACGGGCAAAAATAGCAAGACGTAGTCTCAAAAAAAAAAAAAAAAAAAATTCAAAAAAGATTATTTCAAGGGCTCCAACATTCTTTACCCGCTACAACCAGTGATGATTCTACCTGAATTGGGGTGGCTGCACTATAGTAAGTCACCTGCAAAGTTTAGGCACAGTCCTACCTCACTGGCCTGAGCTGGGGATTAGATAATTTAGGATTGTAAATCATTTCCATGATACCTGGTTATGGAAAAAGGGTGGTGGTCACTGCATACTCCTTGGACCCCTCCCTCTCGTCCTTGGGCTACAGAAAGCATTTGCACCCCAATCCACATGTTCACACTTAATTCACAACGGCTAATGTTTCGTATAGTCATGCACACTTAATGATGTCTCCATCACTAACCAACCAAATACACTAATGTGATCGGATAAAACTGTGCCTGGGAACCTCAGTGTGCAGTAGGCACTGCCATCTGAGTGTGTGTGATGACACTGACAGTCACACAAGGACAACAGAGCCTGATGATGCATCTCTCAGAACTTATCCTTGTCACTAAGCGATGCACACCTGCATGTAAACTTTGCAGGTGACCCTGATGACCCCTAGTGTACAGTCTCTGGGTATCCTAGAATGCCAAGGCAACTGCATTTCAGAGGAAAGCTGAGAAGACTTCCTGGAAGAGGCAGCAAAGAAAGGGAGTTGATCAGCCTAATAATGAACTTATTCCTGGCAGCCCCTGCTAAATCTCTCTCCTTTCCCCATACCCCACTTTAGCCATCCTACATCTTCCCCTCACTCCCAGGTAAAACAGTTCTCAGTTAAAGAACTGAGTTCTTTAACTCAGTGCCCAAGCAGGATAGGCACCATCCTGCATGAGATCCTGGAAGGTTCTCAGGTTTGGCCCCCTCTCCCCACACAATCCAGGCAACAGGATCCTGGCCGGGTAGCTGCCAACCTGATAACTGTCCTGGTAGACAGTTAAAAGCTCTCCAGTTTGAGGCTCCAAAGCGTAGCAGGGCTTTGTTTTAAATTAGCAGCACAGGAGGTTAGTGTGGGGGTGGGGTGAGGGAGAGGAGCTGGGTGTGTTCAGGACGAATTCCTGCTGTGTCCTGCAGCCCCACAATCCTCAGGCCAGCTCTTAATGAAGCCGCCCAGCTGCTGAGTTCTTCTCTGCCTTCTCTCTCCACCTGCACTTGTCTGGGGTGGAGGACATAGGGGGCAGCATGCCCCCTCCTAGTGCTCCCTGCTCTGCCACACAGACTCATCCCACTCTGCCCCCTACGAGGCCCTGATGGATCAGCTGACTCTCCTTTAGGGCCCCAGAGGGGCTGAGGTGGGGACCAAGGTGTCCTCAGAAGGAATGAGATTTATGTTTGCTTGGGAAGTTGGGGGTTCCTCCATACATGTAACCATCCACAGCGCAAGGGCTGCTGTCGTGGCCACCCCCACAAAGGTCTGTCTGGTGGACCAGGGACTCCCCCTCTGAATCCATTAGCTCTTATTGTCTTGGAAGGGTCAGGGAAGGAGGGGGGATGGACCCAACCCACAAATTAACACGTGAAACTGCTTATTCTCAATGCACCTCTTATAAAAATTATCTACCCTCGCTCCACGCCTCCCATCTGGTCTGAGGTTTTACTGCAGTCGGCACATGCCAGCCAGGGTGTCTGATGCTCTCCCAGCATCACCTGCAAGAGAAAGATGTCACTTGGAAGCTGGAGTGAGCAGGAGGAAGAGTGTGTCTCCTGTGGGAGCCTTGTCACCCCCAGGCCCTGCCTGCATTTGCTCCCCTTTTTGTATTACCCAGAAGCACTTATGCCTTACCCCAAGGAGGTCAGGGCAAGTGCCCTTCATCCACTGAAGCTCACCCCATCTTTGATCTTTGCTCTTCTTCCTCCCAGGCTGCATAGGGAATATGAGCACTCTCCCCATTGAACAGGTGCAGAAAGTGAGTCAAGCACCGTCACCTCATGCAGCATAAGTGAGGTATACAGGGAAAAGGGGCAAGAGAAATCACAATGACAGTGTCTATGAAAGCAAGACCCACTCAATCTCTTAAGGAGGGGGGTGTAGAATCAGGTAAGCACCCAGCACCTCAGACCTGGGTGCTGGATCCTAGAAGAGCCTAGAAACCCAGTGCCTTTAAAGACCCACCTAAAGGTGGAAGCTGGCCTGACTCCGCTGTGGTGCGGTGTGTGAACTACAAAGTAAACCCTGTGTCTCCTCCGCTCGGGGGCCAGCGCCTCTTCCTCACCAGCAAAGAAAGGTGCTGAGGCTCAAAGAGGGCCAGCAGTTAGCATAGTTTTAGCTGAGCCCAGCTAAAAAGGCCCAGAACCAAACCAAAAGCAGGATCTTGCCTGCAGCTGGCCTGAGAGCCACCCATGCAAGTCCTGTCTGACTCTGGGGCACATGTGGCCAGTCCATCATCTGGCCTGTCCACCTCAGCCACCTCTGGGATGGTCTCAGGACACTGGGCTATTTGAGCAAAGACCCCAGGGCTTGGCAGGCTACAGGCCATGCTCTAGCATATGGTGCTGGGCGCACACACACAGCTGCCCTCGAGCTGAAGTTGGCTTGGGTACAAATTATCTCAAGGCTTCCCAGATCTGAAACTCCATGGGGACCTGCCATGCAGGCTCATGCGATGGGAGCACCTGTCTACAGAGTCTACCTCTGAAAGCAGTGGGTGACAAAGTCACAGGACATTGACAGTGATGTTTCCCAGTTGAGCGCCCTGCAGCTAGCAAGGCAGCTGAGGCCACCGAGAGCTCTGGAGTGGACTAGGAGAAGGGCCAAACCCAGCCCAGAACAACATCGCCCCTTTCCTCCCTGACAGGGTTACACACTTAGGGTTCTCAGCCCACCCGGGTGGCAGGACTGCACCCCAAGTCTTGGCAATGCTTCCCAGCTCCAGTCCATGTAAATATATTCTAATGCAGAAGAGGGTCGGTGGGAGGTAAGACCGCAGGGCCATTAGCATTTTGATGGGTTTTTCCCAAGCCAGGGAACAAGAGAGCTTTAAAATTCATAGCATGGAGATCAATCCTTCCAACCACCAGGTCCCCACCCCCACCCCCCAGCCTGAGATGGCCGAGAACTTTTACCCCTGGAAGACCTTGATTAGAAAAGAAAGTTAGGAAATGAGAGCGCTCAGTCTGAAGAGCCCTACAGAGAAGAGACAAGACTGTGTGTGTCTGGTCCTCCAAATGTAATTAAACAACAGAATCAGGGCTGAATGAAGGGGGGGGCACTGTTGGGAAGGAGGATGGCAGGCAGGGAGCTTCTTTGACACAACAGAAGGACACAGTGGAGGCTTGGAGCCAGGCTGCCTTGTTCTTAACAGCAGGGCTCATCTTTTGTAATTGACAAAGGCCAGGCCTCTTCACACCCAAGGCATTCACTCTGAAAGCTCACTCCCTGCAGAGCACTAGGTGCCTGGTAGAGACCATCAGGCAGCTAGTTCAGCCCAACGAATCCCTGATCTCAGGAAATTCAGTCTAGGCAGGGAGAAAGACAGGGAAATTGACAATATGATCAAATTCACAGGGCTAGGAGGGGAAGGGAGGGGAGAAGGGGGGAGGGAAGGGAGAAAGGGCACTTCTGTCAGGTTGGGCCATGAGTATGAGCAGATCACACCCTTAGGGGAATTATTGGTGCTGCCTCAAAACTTTCTTTTGAAGCTGGATGTGATGTGATCCATTAGGTGCGGAAAGCAAGGTACGTGATCTTTTCTAAGGTATGATCAGAACAAATACATTCGTGCTGTTAAGAAAAATGACCCAAAATTTGGAAATCAGGCCAGAAGAGGCCTGTGTGCTCAACATCACATCCCAGTATGGTTTAGCTGGCCCACCCAAGGATTATTGAATTATCTAGGGGATTCTAAAAGAATGCAACTTTGTTTTTGACTCTGAAGTCACATGGGTCAGTGAATGTGCCAGTAGAAAGATAAGCCCAGATGTCATGGCATGAATGCCCTATAGGACTTGAACCAGCACGGTCTCCAACCCAGCCATCTGACTCCAGCCTTCCTCCTTGCAACCTTCTGTGATCACCATTTCTCCAAATCTCCTGAGAACCAACTTTACCGTCTTGCCGACTCTCTCATCAATGAGTTAAATCAATCTGTGACCCATGTCATGCAGTTTTGTATGGCTTTTTGAAAATTATACGTTGATGGCACATGCTCTATTACACACACACACACACACACACACACACACAGTACAGGACAGGGCTTAAAAATTGGAATAGAGTTAAATGTTATCAAGGGGTATCTTTAGGTAGTTGGCATATGAATAGGCATGCCTTTTATAATCAGAAAAATAATGTGAGTTATACATATTTACTTGTGTTATATATATATAACAGATATATATGTGAAATCAATAAAAAATTTATAAAAATATATACAGTGTAAATGTCCACCATTTATAGTGTTCTTGTATTTATGATGCGGCAACAACTGATAGTGCACTCATTAACAAATTAATACCTTTAATTTTTTAAATTAATATTAACAAATTAACAAATCAATGCTTCAGGACTGAGTACCTGCTAAATTGCTGGATTCGGGGACATTTTTTATCATGAGTACTCTGATGAATTATTTTGCAAAATGGGTTTTAATGTTTTCTGGTGTTAATTTTGTTAATATTCTCTGACTTTCAATATTTCCCACAATTTTACATGTGTAAAGTTTCTGTGCACTCTGAAGACTCTAGTTTGAAGGTATACTAATGAAATCTGTGTGATTTCTCTCCAGTACAAGTATTTTATGGAATAATTTCAGGAATGGTAATGGATTTTCTATATGCCTTTTCAACTGGCAAATTTTCTATCATAAGAATACTTTGGTGTCTTTAAGTTTTGTACTTTAAATAAAACTTTCTAAAGTCCATATAAAAAAAAAGAAAAAGAAAGTGATAAATTTTATGTTTTAAACAAAGAAATACTTAGCCTGCCATCTAAAACCCTCCGATAGAGCTAAGGCAAATGGCTTGCTCAGCTTGTCCAAAGGGGCAGGACTCTTTGCACTTTCTGGGGATGGTCTCATTGTACCCTCTGCCCCAGGCACTATTATTCTCCCCATTCTGCAGACAGGGAAACAGAGGCACAGCTCTATAGCCTCAGGCCATAGGCAGGGTCTTAAACCCAGACCCTGGACCCAGCAGCTGCCTGCTTACCCACCCTGCGAGCCTCCCAAGGGGAAAAGGAAGAAATAAACACATCTGCTGGGCTGCCAGGGTCAGACTTGGAGAAGGCTGTGTTCCCCACCCACTCCCGGAGCACAAGGCTTGCTGGGAAGCCAAGCACAAGCCTGGCCAGCCTGGAATTGAATTCACATGTGTCTTTCCCACACTTGCAGGCAGGGACCAGGTCCCCTCTGTTCTCAACCTCTCATCACACAGGAGGGGAGCGGGCTAGTGCTCGGTGGGCAAATGTTTCTGAGTACCATCTCCCCACTCAGAAAGCAGAGCCGCCGGCTCCCTCCAAGCGTGTCCTCTAAAAGCCAGCCTCTGGTTAACAGTTCCCTGCTTCCCTCTCTGCCCACATGGGCACTGCAGAACTGGTTTATTGCCCAGTTCATAAAGCTTCAGCAAAGAGGTGCTCAGTGCGGAGCAACCTATGAGGATCTAGACTCTGCGTCTGAATCACCGTGTGACCTTGGGCAAGTCACCTGCTCTCTCTGGATCATGTCACCCCGCATCACTTCTACTGCCAGGTTGTTTGATATGTACTGTACAGGCATTGCTTTTTACATGCAATGTTACATGTAATTGACAGATATTAAGCCGTTCCAGGCACCCCCACCAGTTGACTTGAACTAAAACTCTTTCCATGGCAGGTCACTGCTTGCTAAGTCTTGCTGGAAATGAGGTTTTGAAGGAAGGCTGCCATATGATCGGGGATAGTGAAACAAACTGGGGTGTGGGGATTGCAAACATATAAATATGGGTTGGGTGGCAGGGGAATGCCACTTTATATAAATAGGGCTCCAGAGAGTCCCTATACCACTGCATCTATGGATTATTCGGGTCACAATTTATTTATTGGATCAAATTATATTTTTCTAGGTCTCCAAACACCTGCAGATTCAAGCAGGATTATTTGGATAAATAACAGGTTTCCAAAGCTTCCAAATAAAAGCCCTGTTTTCCCTGACTTAACAATAAATATGCATCCAGCCTTCACCTATGGAAGGCAGGAGAGGAAAGTAGGAAAGAGACTAATTCAGAAATGTCAGCTGCTAAATAAGTGTCAATATTGAAAGACACGTTTCTAGGTGACTAATTAAGCTCAATGGCCAAAAGAAACACAAGCGAGCCCTCTTACAGATGAGGACAAAGATGCTGCTAATGAAAAGGTGCCTACTTCTGCCCCTTTAAGGACTCTCAAGTTCATTATCTCTAACCTGATGGCCTGCAGTTCTCAAAATGAATTTCCCAGAGGTTCCTCGGGAGATTCCAAAGTGGAGGGTGGGTAAGACAGACTCTCAGGCTTCAGCTTCATTCCAAGCCATCTTATACTGAAGCCTCCAAGTTGAACTTTGAGTTCAGTGACAAGTAAGTCAATGCCACTGGACTCACCCCCAGCCCTTTATGCTGCAGCACGTGGGAATACAATACCCAAGAGGGTACTTTGGTAATGAAAAATTCAAACACTACAGTTAGCTCAAGAGATTTTTAGCCAAAGACATTACGGTGACCCACATATCACATCAATTGGACATGGAAGTCTGGGATGGGGTTTTCCATGCTGGCAGTGAGCCCACATCCTCAACACAAGCATCTGCCAAGGCGGATGATGAACCCACTGTGGGAGCTGGCACACAAAGGAGCACCTCCATTGACCCACAAACTTCACCTACACCCCCTCACAGGAACTTCATGTAATAGGTGCTGATCTTTTCTCTGTTTTGCAGATGGTGAACCTGGACATCAGAGACGTTAGGTAACTTCCCCAAGGTCACACAGCTCCTAAAGCAGGATTAAAGCCCAGCTCCCTGAGTTTTAATCTGCCTGGAATAGAGTGGTCCAGAAAGTCACAGAATGCCATACTGAAAGAGGAACTGGGGATCAACTGATCCCTCTCCTCTAGTTTACAATGCATGATGGAGGCCTAGGGAAGGGTAGGGACTCAAGGAAAGATCATAAAGAATTTCTAGAAGAGCAAGATTAAAACTCAGACTGGATAGAAATCCTGTACTTTCCTACTCTACTTGGCATCCTGGGATCACCCAGGACAGTGTGGCCACATGGCCAGAAGCTTCATGGAGGACAGACCACAACCTCATTACAGACGCGCTGCCCCAGGGCTATGCGGTGTAAGGTTCAGTCTCTAGTTCCACCCTTCCTGACACAAGGATGATGTCCACAGTCAGCCTGTGGGCTGTTGGGAAGGTTCTACTGGCAGTGTAAGCCATGTGGCATATTCTCCATCAAGTCTTGCTCTCTTCAAGCTAGAACCTGTGGCAGGGAATGAGGAAGACGGAAACGAAATGTACCCTTCTGGTAAATTTGTTATGGGAAACTTAAGTCTTTTGCCCAGATTTCTACCTCCTCTGCCCCACAACCAGAAGCAAATTGTGGGACATAACAGGGAGGGGAATTAGAAGCACAGCATCAGGTAACGTAGAATGACATTGCATCTCTAAAGTCAAAAGTGAATCATCTTGAACTCTCCATTTCCTCATGACCTCCTGTTAATTTCTAGCTGAAAATAAAATGATAGCTGTTTAGTTCCAGGGAAAGGCTAAAAAGTCATTTCAGGTTGGTGCACTTTTGCCCTAATGAGATCGAACCCACTCTTGCAGAGTCAGGGAATTTAAGATGCAGAAAGAATCTTATCTGAGAGCATCTGAGATGCTGCATAAATGATGATCTCTAAAGGGTAGCTTTGCTTCTGTGGGAAGGGAGGAACTTGAAGCACAGAGAGATTGAGTGATTTAACCCATGTCACACAGCCATGGAAATGGTCAGTACAGGAAACAGCACAAGAACCTGGTTGGAGTGAGGGAGGAAGACAGAGAGGGAAGATGCACATATGGATTGAGTCATTCTTACGTTCAAATGCTCACACTTGAGTGCGAGCCTCTGGGATGGAAGGAAAAACATCTGGGTCACCTGAAGGGTCAACTGTACTTCAACTGGATGTGAGAAGATGTGTGAAATGGAGTGATGGTGGCGGAGGGAGGCAGCAGTGAGTGAGTGAGTTAGTGAGTGAGTGAGTGAGTGAGTGAGTGAGTGAGTGAGTGAGTGAGTGAGTGAGTGAAAGAAAATCCAAGGGCTGAAGAGAGAACAAGAGGAAGAAGAACATTTGGGTCATTTCAAATCTCCACAGTTGGCCTGGTGCAGGGGCGCACCTCTTTAATCCCAGCCTAGGGAGGGAGGCCAAGGCTAGGAATCGCTTGAGTCTGCAGGTTCGAGACTACCCCAGGCAACATAACGAGACCTAGTCTCAAAAAATAGCTGGGCGTGGTGGCATATGCCTGTAATCTCAGCTACCTGGGAGGCTGAGGCTGGGGATTGCTTGAGTCTGTGGAATTGGGACTACCCCGAGCAATATAGCAAAACCTAGTCTCAAAAAGAAAAAAAATTAAAATCCCACAGTTGACTAAAACAAAGCAGACTGATCTGAAATAAGGGGTCATTTCAAACCATACCATGCACACCTGCCCACCTGCCTACCCCAAAGGGCTACCTGACACTCTCTCATACCCAGTAACAGTTGCTATCTCAGTCATGTTGATGACCCAGAGCAGCAATGATGAGTCAGGTCTGAGAAACACCCATTCTCCAGGTGGAACAACTGAGGCTTAGAGTCAGATGTGCCTGGTGCCCAGACCTCCCCATGCTGGTGATTTCTGGTATAAGGATGTGCAGCCATACTTAGAGATCTCACAGCAGCACCACCATGTCCCTCAAAACCATGCCCTCAAGGCTGGCTGCTCTTGGCAGCTGTGGGCAGGGTGGAGAGGAAAGGAACCCAGGCACCAGGAGTGAAGAGGCAGATCCCCATACTTGTGAGCATCTGCTGCCCAGGAAGGACAAGCAGACACCCAGCTCAATCTGAGGGTCCAGCTCCTTGACTAGAAGGACTAGCTGCTGGGAGCTACAGTCACCACCTTGCCTGTGGGCCTGGCCTTGATCAATCAGAGGATGTCCTTTGCCCTTCCATGTGAGCTGAGGTCAGTTGAACTGGGCTAGGCCAGGGAGGAGGGCAGTGCCAGGGTCCCAGAGAACAGATTTCACCAGTTCCCAACTCAGGTAAGGGAACACTGGGTCTCTTGAAGCTAGAACCTGGTGCAGGGAGGGAGAAGGCCACACCCCAGTGACCACTGAGTGTCCCAACAGGTGCAAGGAGGGGCACCAGGCTGGTGAGCAGGAGTTGGGCCAACACCCAAGTCCACAAAGCCAGCTGCACGGTTTCTTATCACAGTCTCATCCTTGGCCTACAATTCTTTAATGTGGGTGTTGCTCTTCTTGCTTCCAAGAAGGGAAAACTATGGCTCAGAAAGACTAAATAACTCACCCAAAGTCACCACGATGGCAAACTTCAACAGAGTCAGGACTGAACTCCAACCTGGCTGGGAGAACTTTGCTCCTTCTAATGTACCATTGCTCACCCCAAAACCTGAGAGAGGTCGGGAATCCCAAGAGCAGCATTTGGTTTTGGGTTCCATATGCAAATCCCTACAGAGGCCCAGGAGCAAAGGGGGTAGCCACTGCTTGCCCCCAGCTCATTCTTGCCACAGAAGGGCCCAAGCAACCAGAGTGGCCCACTTGTCAAGGAAAGTAAAAGTTTCTAGTTTTCTACTTAACCTCTCAGTGTCTCAACAAGGGAGACCTCACTTTCTGTTTGCTATTGAAATGCTACAGATCTGAAGCAAGCAGCTCTGTGACTATTAGTTGAACGTACCCACATAACCCTCAGCCAGAATAAGTGAACAGAACAGTACCCTGAAGCCCCTCATGGCCCTTTTGAGTCTTCCCCAAGTTCTACCCAATGTGAATCACCATCATGACTTCCAGGACAGTAGCTGCACTTTGCTGACATGGCACTTTATGAAAATAAAATCCTAATTTGCACACTCTTTCACATCCAGTATGCTCAACACTAGAATGCAGAGAGCCCTACAAGCTGTCAGCAGTAGGAGCTCATCCTTGTGCTTTGCTGCGTAGTATTCCATGATATAACTAGATAGCTTCTACTGTTCATGGGCATTTGCATCATTTTCAGGTATTGCCTCATTCAGGTATTGGATGATGGAGCTATAAACATTCTTACACTTGTAAGAGCACATGTATGCATTTCTGCTGGCTATGGACCCAGGACTGGAATGACTGGGTCACCTCATCTGTGTATATCCAGTTTTAGTTACTTTTCTCAGTACTATAAAGTTGGGCCAATTTCATGTTGTCAACAGCAAGAACCTCAAATGGAATACATGTGCAGCTGGATGTGGCCTACATGCCACTATTTTGTAACTTTGGCCCGGGTACCTCATTCATTTTAGCTACTGGGGCCAGGCCTTTTTCCTGGAGAACATCCTGGCTCCTTGCAGCTTCAGGTAATAAAGAGGGAAAACACGAATCCCTTCTGATGAGTGAAGTGAGACCTGATAGGCTGTCAGTGGCTGTCCTTTAGAGACTATTTCTCGAGCAGGATATAATTTCACTGAAATAATTTCAGCAGCCTCTTCAAAATACACCTGTCCAGAAATACATGAGTCCCGTCCCCAAATATCAACCAGACTGATGGAGCCACCAAGGCACATTTGTTTTGAGATCTAGTCCAACAAAGAATGGTTGCTCTAGATCAGACAGCAACCAAGTCAGCAACAGCAGGGCCTCCAGTTCCCTGGCCCCCAACCCTATCCAGCACCCCAGGGTTACGCAAATCCACCCTGTGTGCTGGTCTACCATCCTCCTACCACATCAGACATCAATAATTGATCCTGGCTCTCCTTCCTGCTGAGCCTGAATAACACAGCCTCATCCACCCTGCAGCTGGACTCAGAGCAGGCCGTACCAATCGATCAGAGTTGGCATTTGAGATGAAAAGATTTTGTCATCCAGGCACCAGATCGTGCAGCTCCTGCTGTTCAGTGTTAGTGGCCCCCAAACCTGGCTACTCTCTTAAGTGGCTCAGTGTTCTTATACCTGGGATGGTAACAGAGAAACAAACCCGTGCCTTTCTTGTGTTTATTTGATCCACATGCCGAGTCTGCAAAACTATTTATGAAGATGATTTCTCCCTGACCTGGCTAGTTTCTGCTTGATTGGTTTTGGTTTTTGTCCTGGGCTTGATAGGTGGCAAACAAGCCCAGAGAGGACTAGTTGCTTGCTCAAGGTCACACAGCGAGGCTGTAGCCAAGCTGGAGCTTAAACCTACCTCCCCATGTCCAACCCAGGGCTTTTTCTCCACCCATGGGGCCTCTCATAACCAATTAGGAGCCAGTGGAAAAGCCAGAGACATGATGGTAACCTCATTCATCTCAAACCAATCACATCTGTTTCACTTCTTCCCTGCTAAGCAGTAAACAGTGGAGACAGCGTCCAGGCTGGGATCCCAGCAGAGAGACAAGGCTTCAGCCAAGAGCAGCCAAGGCGTCATCCTCATGCTGATCCCTGGGCTATAAGAAAGAGATTTTCCCTAATGCAGCTGAGATTGGTGATCTGACATCGCTGAAAATTGCCCTTTTCCGAAGTGATAATACACATAAGTCCAGGGAAGGGGCTCTGCGTGGAGGTGTTTCAGCCATGGCCAAGGAGGCCTGTGTTGTCTTACCACTTTCTGTCTTTATTAACATTTGCAGAAAAACTCACAGTGCAGTTCCTGCAAAAGGAAACCAAGCAATCTCATTTTCTCCCTCCACCAGGCCAGATGGCTCCTTGTTCTTCCCTCGTTCGTACTAGAAATTTCAGACCAAAATGTTGAAAAATACCCCCCAAAACAAAAGTTCCCTAACATCTGCAAATCTGTCTTTGGAGACCTTTTTTTTCCAAATTGTGCCTAAAATGGGGTCCTCAAATGATGTGATGATGATGTTGCCTCTTCCCGGGAGTGGCTTTCCCTTCATCTGCAGAATCTGGGGCTTCCCTTGTGGAGGTGAAGGCACCCAGCATTCCCAGACACACAAGGGAAGTGAAGGCAGAAATGCCCGCTGTGCTCGGGCGACTTCTGGGTAACCTCAGAGCTGCAGAACTAACTTGTTGCAAGAAAGGGCCCAAGGGGAACCAGAAGTGGAGGGTCCCTAACCTGAGCATGCCTCTTCCCACAAGAGGTGTTTACTCTTGCCAGATTTTAAGGCCTTGGGCTCCTGGCAGAGTTGCCCCGAGAAGGTCTCTGTGCTGCTCTGCTCACAAGTTGCACATGGAGATGTCTCTACCCACCAGTCACACAGTGGTTACCTAACTCACATGGAATGAAAAGAAAGAAGTATCAAGATTTAACCAGGACATCCCTCCCCTCCAAAGTCACAGGACAGACTCCTCACCAAGGCCTGACCCAGGTTCTGGCTCTAACCACTGCACCACCCAGCCCCTTCCCATGAACCAGGGAATTTGCCCTCACCCTGCTGCTCCTTCCCCACAAAACCTAGCTATTTGCTTCCTTTGAGCTTACACTAGCATAGAGCCCTGGGTGACACCTTCAGGTATAAGTTCGGGGCCTGGAAACCTTACGAGTGGTGCAAACACACGCATCCTTAGCCCAACCCAAGTTCTTTTTTTTTTTTTTTTTTGAGACTAGGTCTCGCTATTTTTTGCCTGTGGAACCACAGGCTCATGTTGCCTGGGATACCACAGACTCAAGTAATCCCCAGCCTCAGCTTCTCAGGTAGCTGGAATTACAGGCACGCACCACCATGCCCAGCTATTTTTTGGGACTAGGTCTTGCTGTGCTGCCCCGAGCGAGACTCAAACCGCGATCCCCAGTCCCAGCCGCTTCATAGGCTGAAGCTTCCAGGCACGAGCCACCGTGCCCAGCCCAAGTTCTTTTTTTAAGGGAAAAAGTTACTTCTGTCTGCTGCTTCCTGTTCAGCAGCAGAAGAGACAAGAGTACAGGTGTGTGCTAGGAGGGCGACTGCCACTAGTCACAAAGGGCTCCTGAGACTGTCTTCTAGAAAAACATCTCAGATCTGGGTATACAAAGTTCACACTTGAGCACCCAGGTCTCATCAGGGGTGAGGGCAGGGACGGGGTCTGTGAAGCTTCCCCCCACAGGTGCAAGTGAGGCATGACCCTAGAGAAGCCCCAGTCTGCTAGACCCATGTGACATCCTGGGCCAGGACCCAGGACACCTGGATATAAGGAGCTTGGTTCAAAGATGGCCCCAAGAGCTCTCTGTGAGGAGTACCCACCTGGCAGAGGGCGAGTTGGTACCACAGAAAAGGAGGATGAGAGGTGCAGGGGAAACCATCTCCGCCATCACTCTCTGTGATCGCAGGTACCAAGCCTGAGTCACCCATGCAAGGACAGGAGGTGAGGGCAAAAGAGCAGAAACTGCCTCAGAGGGAGAAGCAGAGGAGCCTGAGATGCGAGGGAAGCTTGGGAGATGAGCAGAGGGGCCCCATGGGTGCAGCCTGAGTCAGGGACCCCTGAGAGTGGCTTGGGGGCTTTTAAGACCCAGAAAAGTCTGCATTTTATAGTGTGGATCTTGGTGGTCTTACACTCTCTGGAGCTACCACCCTGAGCTTAAAATCTTCAGTAAGAGGCTAGTATATACACTGGATGGATGGATGGATGGATGGATGGATGGATGGATGGATGGATGGATGGATGGATGGATGGATGGATGGATGGAAGGATGGATGGATGGATGGGTAGGTGGATGCCTGATGTTGAATGAAAGCAACACCAGGAGCCTGTTTCTGCATTCAACAGGCAGCAATTCCCTTTCGGTGAAAAAAGTCCAGGCCTTGTGATGGTTCAGACCAACATGTGCAGCTCTTTACACCCCATTCCACTGACTGTGACCTATAGAACACCAAAGCTGCACCCCTATGGGATCCCATCCATAAAGCAGACCAGACTCTAAGACATCCAGTGGGACCACGTTTGCCAGTTCCGCTCCATGCACAGTACAGGGAACCGTTTGCTGTGCTGCTGTGAGACAAAGAGAAGGGAAGAGCCGAACTGGCTGGTCCCACTAGGCTCAGCACCCAGCTGGATGTGTGCGCCCTGCCTGAACTGTCCCTACTCCAGAGGTAGAAACTGAGGGTGGGTTAGGGTAAGCAAACTGCAAAAGCCATGCAGCTGCTGAGGGGCAGAGTCAGGATTTGAACTCACATCTGGGGGACTCCCACTTGCTTCCAGTCCCTATTCAAATGCCACACACCCTCTCCAGCTGCCTTTGGAGTCCTCCTTCCCGGAGTGTGCTGAATTTTAATTGCAGCAGACATGTCTGAACCTGGGCACACAACTTTATTTAAATATAATATTACCATTCTCATTGTTTTGCCAAAAAGAGTCTAGCAGTGAGGTCTTTTTTTTCTCCGTATGCACGCACACACACACATACACACACTGTCATATCGTTCAAGCAGGTTCGAATAGACCTTTGTGAGCGGTTGGGCTACTTAGAGACAACAATTGCCCTTTATTTAAATTCAATTACATAGCAACCACTTTCTAAAAAGAATATTTTTATTTGAGCTCATTGTGCAGCAAATCATCAGACACATTCTTTCTTCAAACTCCTCGGAGAAGGAAAAATTATTAAATGAAAGGGAGGAAATGTTATGCGTATCATTCCTACTATTGAAAATCATGCTGATGGATTTTCCTCTTTTCCTCTTAATTTATTTAAACAACACCCCCACTTCCATCAACAATCACGCCTTGGCATCCTGAGAGCTATTTTTTTCCTCTAAGGGATTTGAGATTTCATGATCAGGCTTGGAGGGAAGACTCCAGAGTGGACAGGGACCTTGCTCCATCAGGACACAGTGGGAACAAGAGTTGATTCCAGCCAGAGTAGGACCAGACTCCCCCTCTCCAGATTCCGGATCCAGTGCTCTGCCCCCTTTTCTGGGGATAGTAGCCTCGGTAATCATGACTGAGCTTCAGCTGTGGGCCAGCTCTCTAGGTCCCCCATACCCCTAATTCTGTGATGATATACATTTCAGGCTCTCTGACCCATCAAGCTCTCCATTCACCTCCCAATGTCTCTGTTAGAGGAAGGAAGGGCTCCAGAGAAGCTCCCACCTGTGGCTCCAACACCAGCCCCTCTCAGCACCAAAGCTTAGACCCCCAGTCCCCTAGTCCCCCAGCTTCTTGCAGGACAAATAAGCAGGGGCTTCCAAGCTCACCCTGTTTGCCTTGGCTCCACAGCCCACTTCCCCAGCAAGAAGCTTCTGGAAAAGAAAATAAAACAACAACCAAAAACCCTTTGATCTGCCACTGAGGCCCTCATCCAAGCCGGGAGGATCATGGAAATGACCCTCTGTTATGGCCCAGGGGTGTAGCCCTCACAAGCACCCCCCCAAAGGACCCCAGGTCCTTCTCACAGATCCCACTTAGCCCAGGCTCCCAGACCCCATGATCTGGAAGGACCAAAATGACTACCCTGGGGCCCAAGAGGGGACAGCAGGAGACAGGAAGAGGTCAGACAGGGCCAAGCACATATGAGAGAGGAGACGGCCATAGAGCCAACTGGCTGCTGCACCACAGGAATCTCCACTCGGTGGGACACCAAGAAAAGGCTGGGCAAGAAAGGCATTTCGGTCCCTGCACAGGGACCAGGCAGAACATGGTGGGTGTCCTTGCAGGGGACACTCAGCATCCCACACCACAGGTGAGTGTGCCTCTCCCATGTCCCCGTGGCCCATGCTGGACCCTCAACAGCTTCAGGGGACAACACTCTTCACTTCAGCAGCCCCATCCCTTGCATCCCTTTCAGTCTCTGAGGCCTGAAGGTAGGATGGAAGCATCTAGAAGCTGATATCCCAACCAGTGAGGATGCATGCTGAGAAAACACTGTGTGTGTTCTGTGCCTCCATGGAGAGGGGCCTAGAGGGCTGGAGTCCAGGCCGCCCTGGCCATCTGCTTCTCCGCACACCTTTCATCAGCTCAACTTCCCTCGTTGCTCACTCACCTATTTGCACCAAAACTATCTGCATCATCTCCCTAGGACCAACTTCCTATATAAACTGTGCAGCCAAATCCTTGTTCAGGGTCTACTTTTGGAGACCCCCAAGCAGAGGAGAATGTGTGAACACAGAGCAAGTGAAAAGGCCACCAGTGGCGTAGTCAGCATCCACGCTACCGGGTAGATGAAACGGAGGGTGCAGTCTGAACAGAATGTTCTGGAGTGAACAATTCAAGAGAGACAGGAGCTGGTGCGCTGGTTGCCCGGGGCCAGGACCCTGGCTGCCACTGAGTTAGTTTCCACTGAATATGCTTTTGTTCTATTCCATATCCTCTTACTCTGCTGCCTTTGATTTCTTTTCCCTAAGCTTTTCATCAGTAAACACAATTCTTTTCAAAGAGTAACTGACAACTCCTGAAAATCAAGCAGGTGAGCTATGGGGAAGGAGAGAGCCCTGGACGATCCATCTCCCATCCTGAGGCCTTAGCCTGCTGCAGGCTCAAAGGATCTGAGTTACAGGTTGGCAGCTGCAGCTGAGAAAGGGATGAAAAGACTGGAAGAGAAAAAAGGGCTAGGTGTGAGGTCTCTGAGACCTCAAATCCTGACTTCTTGCCTGCCCTTCCTGCTGGCTAAGTTACAAGCTGGCCCCAGTAGGGAAAACCTTGATGTCCTACAGAGAAACACAGCCAACAGACCAGAATGGGTCTGGAGTTCAGATCACCTGAACTTGCATTTCTGCACCTCCACTTACCAGCTGTGTGACTTAACCTCTCTGTGCCACAATGTCCTCAGCCACCAAGTGAGAATGATCACACTACTGAATTGGTGTTTTGAGTCCAATTATTTCCCCCTAACCATATGGGGAAACCCTAATTTCACTTTAAGTATGTGATGCTATTTAGATAGAGGGTCTTTACAGAGGTGATTAAATTATAATGAAGCAGTGGACATGGCCCGAATCCAATCTGACTCATGTCCTAATCATAAGAGAACTAGACACGCAAGGTGCACACACAGAGAGGACTGACCATCTGCAGGCAGGCCACGATGATGAACCTCCAAAAGCCAGAGAGAAGCCTCAGAAGATGCTCAATCTGCCAACACCACTCAATCCATAAACCTCTGGCCTCCAAAGTGATGAGAAAAAAATTTAACATGAATGAACTTATTTGATCTTCACCATAAGCCAATCAATTTGCTATTATTTTTAGTTCCATTTTACGGATGAGAAGATGAGGGTGGGAGGATGAGTACCTGCCTAAGGCTGTAGCTGGCTGGGGGGAGAGTCGGGACTATGTGCCTTTCTGCCAGACGAGATTAGACGTGTGCCTGGCCCATGGCAGGTGACCAGCACCTGGGTCAGCTGTGCCTCTCACCTGAGTCAGTCTGGCAAAGACTGGCCTGCAGAGAGCTCATGCCAGGTACCTGGGATCCAGGAACAAGTGAAACCAAAAGGGGTTCCTGTCTTCTGGGGCTGATGTCTTTGGGGGCTTACGTCGATAAGCCACAATAATTGCACAAGACAAATCATCAGTGGCCCAAGTGTGACAAAACCCCATTAAGGTGGGGATTGTGGAACCACTGGAGTTAACAGCTAGGGAATTTGGCCCATTTGGGCATCAAGAAGGGTTCCCTGGAGGAGGCAGTGCAAAGAGACTTGCATCCAAAGGATGAAGAGAAGTCAGGTCGGTAAAAGAAGAGGAGACAGTCTGAGACAGCATGGAGAGGAGCCCTGTGCAGGGGGGTATAAAGGAAGCGAGGTGACAGGTGGGCTGGAGCAGAGGGGGGCAGGCTTGGTGGGGGGGAGGGGCAGATGCCTCAAGAAAACCTTTGAACACACTTGAGAATCCATTGAAGGTTTCATGTGATGCTGCTAACATGATCATATTACACAACAGATGTTTTCCCTAACAAAGTGGGTAAGTCGAACTTCTGCAAATTGGATTTTATTTTTGCGGCAGCAGGGAGCAACAGGAATCTGAGAGCTGATTTGTCTGTAAATTGAATGAGGACCCTCTGATCCAGCTGGCATGTTCAGAGATCCAGCTGCACACAGGCAGGTAATCATCTTCTGGTTAGGAGCAGCTCTGGCTGTCCTTCCTTGCATCAGAAGAGTGGGGAGCAGCCAGCTGGTCAGTTTTTTGGTTCCCCCATCAGTTATAGGGATACCCTGGCTCCAAATGCAGCTCTCCCTGTTGGGAGTCCTGTGGCCAGTCTCCTGCGGTGATCCCAAGCCTCCACATCCCCTGTCCCCAGCTTCTCCTCTGTCTGTGAACTTCTCCTCCTTCACTTCCATGAGGCTTTCTCCATGCCTCCACCTCAGATATACGTGCCTTTCCTTCTTCATGATGTCTGGATGCTCTGAACTGGGGTTGTTGCCAAGATATCACCACTGTCTTCCCCCCAACACATACACACACAAGGGGGGCACACAGGTCCAGACCTTGGCACTTAGCAAGGAAGAATGGGATCCCAGAGAAGCCAGGACTGGGAATTCTTTCTCTCACATTTTCTATCATTCATTCAGCGTCGACTCCAACCCACCCTCAAGAGCCGCACAGCAGATTCCAGGGAGAACGGACAGACAGGTCCCAGCTCTCATTCCATTGAGTTCCCAAATAATCATAAAATCGTTAAAATAATTGACATTCCTGCAGACTTCTGAAGTGCCACATTCAATCCGATAAGATCACGTTGCTGCATCTTAATCTTATTTTGTCTTCATAAAACTCTATGAGGGGAATTGGTGACATAGAGAAGTAATTTGTCAAAATAATTCTGACATTCTTGACTGCTTTTGAAGTGCTGCATTCAATCCGAAAAGATCACATTTCTGCATCTTAATCTTATTTTGGCTTCACAAGACTCGGAGAGAAAATGGCAGCACAGAGAAGTAACTTGTCGAGGGCCAAACACAGGTCCTGGCGCCCAGTTGAGCTGACCTGGACCCACACTGAACACCGAGGGCATGTTACTGCCCCTGTTTTCACTACCTGGGGGTGAGGCTGCATCTCTGAACACCCAGCCTCCACAGCTGAGGCCCCAAATCTCTTGGACCCCTACAAAATGGGCACTGGGGCTGTAAACAGTCTGCTCACCATTTCTGGACCTCCTCCTCCTGAAGAGATAGCCCTGGGGAGGGGAGGCCTGTTTCCAGAAAACATGGTGATTTCTGGTGCTCACAGGAACCCAGGATAAACATCAAGCAAGGACGATAGTAAGCTAGCCTCCACCTGGAAAGAGACAGGTGGTATGCTGGTGACTCCAGAAAGACCAACTAAAAAGAATGTAAACAGTGTTTTTCATGAAGACATTCAAATCATTCCAGGAATCCATCTCTCTGCAACTGAGTGCACTCAAATCTGTTGATGTTTCCCAAGCCAACTGAACACCCAGCGCCCTCCCAGGCCCATGGGAGGGGGAGGTGGACACCAGCATGGACAATGGACAAGACCTGGCGAGCAATGGCCAGCACTTTTGCCAAGTTCATGATGAGGGTCCAAGTAGGTGCAAATCCCCAGCTAAGTGACATAAAACTGAAATGTGCAGAGACTAGTGGGTTAGTCACTTACAATGTACAAACGGGCAAAATATTTAACCCCAGGCTCCATGTTGCCCAGGGTACCACAGACTCAAGCAATCCCCAGTCTCAACTTTCCAGGTAGCTGAGATTACAGGCGACCGCCACCACACCCAGCTATACTTTTTTGGAACTAGGTCTCGCTACGTGCCCCCAGCGGGACTCTAACTGCGATCCCTGGCCCCAGCCACAGCTTCCTAGGCTGCCGCTTACAGGCATGCGCCACCATACCCGGCTTATTTAACCTCTTTTTGTGGGTTTGGTCATGCAATGGAGAAGTAACAGTACCCCCATTCCAGGTTGAATTAAGTCCCCCAGAAAGATGGTGCAATCCCAATACCTGGTACCTATGGATGAAATCCTATTTGGAAGGAGGAACTCTGTAGATGTGACCAGGTAAAGACGGGTCATTGTGGGGTCCTGAGAAGCAGAAAGATGGAACAGGGGAGGCACTGTGAGGACAGCAGCAGCTGATGATGGTGTCACAAGCCAAAGAACATCAAGGACAAGCACCAGCCACCAGCAGCTAGGAAGGAATCTGGGAGGACCCTTTCCTAGTGCCTGCCAGCACCTGGACTTGGGGCTTGGAGCCCCCAGAACTGTGAGAGAACACATGTCTGTGTTTTAAGCCCTCTCACTGGTGCTGTTTTGTGCTGGCAGCTCTAAGAAACCAATACACATTTGCCAGGGTGCGTGAGCAAGTCCAGAGCCCCTGCCCCCAGTGTCTTGAGAGGAAGGGGCTACAGGTAGGCCTGGGGGCGGAGTGAACAAGGGAAGCCCACAGTGCTGATGCCCAGGCCAGAGGGCCTATGGTGCTTCTCAGCAGGCAGCCTGCCTTCTTAGTGTGGGGTAACAGTGGCCACAGAAGGTCACCCTCTGCGGGGACTCAGAGGTGGTGTCCACTATGTCAGGCGGCCACAGGCCACTCACAGCCTGTCTTAGGGAGCCCTCCTCTTCCTAACCAAAGATGCTCCTTCTACTCTGGCCTGAAGGGTGCTGTGAGCAGGACAGTTAATCCCCACGATGCAAGAAATGTCTATATTTTGGTTGGAGGAGGGCCTCGTTCTCCTGGGAGCTACAAACCCCTCGTGGATGCGTGAGTGCCTTGGGCCTGCCCGGCTGGAAGGCACCAGGTAGTGGTAGGGCTGCTTCCCAGAGGCCGATCTGTGCTAGGTCAAGGAGTTCAGCAATCTGTCCCGGCCAAAGAGGCAGCCACATGAGAGAGGGCCCTCTCAGGCCCACCGCCCACAGCAGTAATTAGATATGAAAAGGCAGGCTGAAATCCAAGGGCCAGGGTTCCACATTCTTCTCCCATTTCAAATGGAAGCCATATTAGTCTAACACGCCAGGTTAGCCTGAGGCCGTGGCAGCGGGGAGCCCACTGCTCCTACATGCAGGCTTGCCCCACGCTTCCAGTGCCCTGGTGTGCTGCTTCCTTGCCAAAGGCATCTGAGCTCAAGAAAGAGAGAAGAAGCAGGGTACGGTGGCACATACCTTTAATTCCAGCCTAAGAAGGGAGGCTAAGGCTAGGAATTGCTTGAGTCCACAGGTTTGAGACCGATCCCAGGCAACATAGGAAGACCTAGTCTCAAAAAAATAGCTGGGTGTGGTGGCATGTGCCTGTAATTCCAGCTACCTGGGAGGCTGAGGCTGGGGATGGCCTGAGTCCATAGGATCCCAGATGCAATCTACTCAGATCTGATCCTGATCAGGACTACCCCAGGTAACATAGCAAGAACTAGTCTCAAAAAAAAAAAGAAAAGAGAGAGAAGAGAGGCACACACCTACTACAAGCCAGGGCCTGGATGGTCATTTTCCTTGTTCTCCCCATTTTATAGAGGAAAAAAACTGAGTCCCAGAGAGAGGCACAAGTGCTAGGTAGAGGAACCAGAATCTGAACCTAGATCTGATCCTCTTATGGTCCACAGAGGGCTGGAAAGCCTCATTAGGACTCCCCTTGCCTTTCCTGCCCAAATACAGAAAAAGAAAAGGCCAATGAGGGCTCTGGAGGATGGGGTGGAAGGGGGTGGGAAGCACTGGAAAACAAGTGCATCGTTTGGGGCCATGCAAAGGCTTGAATCAGCACTTCTCGAAGCAGTGTCAGTGGGGTCCAAATCCCCATGATTTTCATGAGGGAGAGATCTAGAACTGATTTCTATTATCTCAAGCCCCTTTCCTCCCCAATCCCCACTTTCAGATAGTCCCTGCAGTCTTTCCTTCTGTCCCTCAATACCCCCTTCAGACATACACACACACACACACACACACACACACACACACACACACACACCCGCACACACTCGCATGGTTAGGGTATGAGAAGAAGAGATGGGGGGAAAGTAGGTTCTGGAGGCACCAGAGGATCCAAAGGAGGAAGGTGCCGAGAAGTTAGTTTCAATAAATCAGAGGCCACAAGAGCACCCTGTTGAAGGGCAAGGGCTGGATTAGTGCCTTTGCTGTGTATTTACCAGCCAGTTTCTTGGGCTCCCTGAGCCCCACCTCCTTCTACCATGGGCACTCAAGCATCTGTCCCAAGATAATTTCCATGTCACCATCTGTATTCTGTGCAAAGCAGCACATACCAGCGATTATCAGGGCAAGTACACTTCCATACTTTTAGGGCCTACAACTGACTGGATCTATGCTAGAAGGTTTATTTTTCATTTCTTTTCTCTTTTTTTTTTTTAGACGAGATCTCACTATGTTGCCAAGGTAGTCTGGGTCCTGCAGATTCAAGCGATGCCCAGCCTCAGTCTCCCAGGTAACTGGGATTACAGGCGTCCACCACCGTGCCTGGCTACTTTTTCAAGAACCAGGTCTTGCTATGTTGCCCGTGGTAGTCTCAAACCCATGAACTCAAGCGATCCCTGTCTTCATGCCTCCCAGCACTTGGATTATAGGTGCACACCACCACGCCCTGCTATGCTAGAAGCTTTAAATGCGTGTCTCAACTAAGCTTCAGAATTACATATGCGGGACATGGAAATGCAAAGAAAGGCAGTGCTCATCAACTATCCATGCTCTTCCAGCCTCCCTTGCAGCTGGTTTAGGGTCATGTGACACTTCTGACCAGCAACCCAGCACTGCCACCATGTGCACTGTGTGACCTCCTGGTGGACCAGATATCAGTGTGCCTTTCCACTCACTCCTCCCTTGCTGCAGTCACTGTGAGTGCCATCTACTTCAGAAGCTGTAGCTGCAAAAGATGGTGGAGTCACCATCAGCCTGGATCCCTGAGTTACAATATGGGAACAGAGATCTGTGTTAGTTAGACAAGTGGGTGGGCAAGAATTAGATGTGCGCTATTAAGCTTCTGAGCATTTGGGGTCATCGGCTGGGCAGCTAGTACTCCTTAACTAACAGCATTATTGTTGCCATTATTCTGCTTTTCCCAGATAAGGAAACCAAGGCCAGATAGCCAGTAAGTGGCAGAAACAAGATTCTAATTCCGATCTCGACTGTAATACACATCCTCTTTCAATTACAACCTTTTGTTGCTTAATAAGATCATTCCCCTCCCACAAGCAGCCTTGTCCCCACCCCACCCCCCTAAGGCTCCCACCCTCATTGTCTACAGGATGGCTGAGTAATTCATACAGGATGAAAAAAGAGACCTCATAAGGCACTCTGGGCCTGGAAGAGGATCAAAAGCAGGGAAGAAGGGGGCTGAAATCTCAGGGATATCTGGGGCCTTGGGGCCCACAGGAGGTTTTGATACAAGAGGAAATACCACATAGTGGTTTGAGTGCAGAATGGGGATCACATCAACTTGGGATCACATCTCAGTCCAGTACCACCACTGACTGCCTTGCTTTCTCTGAATCTCATTTTCTAATCTGTAGAATGGGGCCACTCTCCAAACCAAGCCTGACGGTGAAGACAAGGATGCAGCTAGTGTTGTCTAGCTCCTGGCTGATGGTGAGCACTGAGGACCCTCCCTGGGGTGACTCAGTGCCAGCCTTGCTGGAGGGAGGTGAGCCAGTGGAGATGCAACCGGAGAAGGTGGTCACGGCTAAAGCCTTGATTGCAGACCCTCCAGGCCTATGGCTTTGCTGCAGAACAAGAGCAGAAGACAGAGAGGGAAGCTGGACTGGCCAGACACCACACAACAGAGCCGAGAAGCCAGATTATTTATTTGAAAGTCAAGTGTCCCCTAGAATGGTCTTTTATTTGGGTGAGTCTCGGAGTTGTTTATCAGCTTAAACTCATTATCTGCACATATGGTCTTCATACTATGGCTAAGAGTGGGAAACAAAAGGATGGGAGGGAAGGATGGGCAAATGCTAGCTGATGAAATATCATCCTTCAAGTGCCAGAAACTAGGATATTTTCAGTGACGTCGAATTGGGCTTCCTGCCACCAAGGGGAGGGGGCTACCATGAGAATGCTAGCAAGATTTTAACTCAGAAATCCTTCAGTGAGGCAGGGAAAGGAAGGAGGGAAAAAGTAAAGCCAAAAGCATTTCACCTTCACCTCCCATCCCCAAGACCTAAATGCACACATGCCCCACACACACACACACACCACGCAGTACCCCAGAATATTCAAGTTGGAAAGGATCCAAGCAGTCCCTTCCCATTTCACAACATGAGCTAAGAATGTAATAATAGTAGTGACGATGGTATGTGTGAGCTTACACCATGTGCCAGGCATGGTACTACGTGTGCTACATGTTTTATCTCGTTGACTATTCACAACAACCTAACATGCTTTTTACAGATCAGGAATCTCAGGCACCAGAGGTCGTACAGATGATAAGCAGGAAAAAGCCAACATTTGAACCCAGGCAGCCTCACAACCATGCAACACCATGTCTAAAGTCACCAAGAAACTAAGGCTCAGAGAGGAGCAGTGACTGCCTTGAAGTCACACAGCTTCATCCATAACAGAGTAAGAACACAAGTTTCCTTCCCCTGCGCCAGTGACCTCTCCACTCCCTCCAAGGGCCTCTCAGTTTGCACCGACACAACCAGTGAACATGTTTTTGTTCGTTTCCAAGTTGCTGAATCATGAATTAAACCAGCAACCTTGGGGGGCAGACACGGGATACCCAAAGGATGGGAATTTAAGATAAGAAAGACCAAGATGAAAGGGTTACTTTGCCACCTCCAAATGGGGGACCCATCATCATCATCATCATCATCATCATCATCATCATCATCATCATCATCATCATCATCATCATCATCATCATCATCATCATCCTCTGTGCATATGTCCATGTGTATGTTAAAAAGGACTTTATTATTTCCTCCCTCCCCCTCCCCCACCATGGAGCGCTGATGCCAGTCCAAGGTGCCAGCCCGTGCAGCAGGAGGAGCCCAAGCTGGCAGGTTTGCTCGGTGGCATCAGGTTCTAGGAAGACTCCATCCACAGATCATCTGCTTCATGGAACCGAAGTGCTGGTTTCCAAAGCCCCCTCCTTTGCTGTGCCCCAGCAGAGCAAGAACAAATGTTCCTGATTTCCCTTCTCATTGACTGATGAAACAGGCCAGGAGAACAGCCTTCTGGGAAGAGCAAGCCACCAACATTTGCTCTCCCCAGGGAAGGGAAGACAGGCATCCAGAGAAAGGCAGTATGAGTGCCTCTGGACTCACAGAATGGGGCTCTCACAGGACTGGCCCCTACAGGGACCCTCTACCCAAAGCTGTGATGTCTTTTAGGGGCAGGGAGGGGTGGGGCAAGCCCACCAGGAGAGAGGCCCTGCACTGGAGGAAACAGCAGAGTGGGGGTGTCTAGCACCCTAAGAGGTTAACTCTCTTGACTTAAATTGCAATCCCTGCTGCCTGAATCTCCTGGGCTGTTCCCCTGTTCCCACAAATCCCTGTTTCCCTGTTTCCCTGTTCCAACAAATCCCTGCCATAATTCCCTGCCTCCACACCCCCTCCCACACCTGGCCCTGCGGCACCAATCCATGTCCACCCCCACCCCCCATCAGCATCCCAT
>PVHY01018805.1:0-28551 GCA_004024945.1 Uropsilus gracilis | reverse complement strand
TCTGATTTCCCAGACATAGTAACATATAAAAAGAGATACTTTAAAAAGCTGTCAGAATACTTATTTTTGTCCCAGGTATTTTCAGATAGCTGTACTCAAAAGCTTTAAATGTGAAAGTTTGGGGCAACTTCTGAGCACTAACTATTCCTACTCCTTCAAAGTGTATATATTGTCTGTAGATTTTATAGTTTTTGTGGTGTTATAAAAAACAACCATAACAAATAGCTATAGTAGAAAAAAATCAGAAAGGGAAAATTAAAACTCTCCCACAATTCCACTACCCAGTAACAGAATTTGAGTGTTAACTGTATTACAACTTCAGTGATATTTCTAACTCAATTTTCTACCTGAATAGTTCATTAAAGGTTTATTAAGAAAATACTCATTTTCTAAAGTCTTTTAAAAAATTATCTCTAAGTTATAAATATGCTTACCGTAGAAAATCTATGACATAGAAAAAACAGAAAATACCAAGGGTCTTTCTACTTAGCAATAACCACTGTTAACATGTTGACTTTCCTGCCTTTCAGAAAGTATATTTAATATCCTGACTTTTAAGCATGATTAATTCTGGAACATTCATAGGTCCCAGGTGGCAGATAGTATTAACAAAAAGTTTGGTGATAGTTAATACTTTCACTGGGGTTTATTAGTTTTCCAATTAAAAAAGGAGAAGAACCATCTCAAGAACAATACATATTTTAAAGGTTCATATTATATAATACAAGTACCTTGGAAGTGAAAGTAGCTATTATTTGTACTGGGTACCTCTAATTTTATGGAGATATCCTAGTGATGGTTTGAAAGCTAAAATACAAGTACTATAACTTCTCTACAAAAACATCATCCCCCTCCCCTTTTCCACACCAGTTCTTTTCTTAGAAATAAAAATATTAGGGCACCAAATACAGTGTTATGATAGCATTTTTACTGTATTAAATCTAAACTACTTCAAAATTAATTTTCTCAAATAGAATAAAATCTCCTAAAAGAATAAAATCTATAAATTTACCACATTCCAAGCAATTCCTTTCCACTTCTTCCAGAATAAACTTGGCCATACCATCCTGAATATGCCTTACAATTCTTATCAAAATCCTCTTTTCAGTCTCATTAACAAATTTTCAATTATGCACTTCAGCTTTAATATGCATTGTACCTGCATTTTTAATTATAGGTTTAGAATCATTTGTCTTTACACACAGTCCTCAACAAAGATCCATCTTTCATCCCCTTGTAATTTTTATTAACCTCTCTCCAAGGCAATTTCATCACTCCAATTCACCATTGTACTTGTGCAGTTCAATTCCTAATAAATATCTCTAGCCCTACTTATTCTGCTGTGCCCCACATGTAGCCTTCTAATAGTTCTCAGCTTTATCTTCAAATGGATGTCTCCTCTCATTCCTCCACCTTCCCTTCTTTCTCCCCCTCTAACCCACCTTCCCCTTCTCCTCCTCCTCCCATTCATATCCACCTAAGACATCCTTTTTCAACATCCAAATCTTGCCATTTTTCCACTTTTAACCTGCTGAATTTGGCTCTTCAGTATCCTCCCTTTGTTCATATTCTATTTCATTTCATTCTTCAAACCTGAAAATACTAGTAAAATCATGTCACAAAATCTGGGACAGGTGTATGCTGTTCACATTTTAAATTCCTTAGTGAGCAGCCAAGAAACTCCACAATTAGTCCCACCCTATCTTTCTAGATTTAAGCGCCAATTTAGACCTTCACCATCCTACACTACCGCTCATCCTACACTACCGCTGGGTATAAACTGTTTCTCTGGTGTATACTGCATTCTCCTCTCCATTATCCACACTTTCAATTGTTCATTTTTGCTTACCTTGAAGTAAGTGGTAATGTTAAGTCTATCACTGTATCTATATGGCTTTACATACTACCTGGTATAAAATAGTTCAAGTAATTGTTCAAAACACTCCTCACTTATTAATAGTCTAACCACCCTCCAAATCTATGACATCTTAAATAAAATCTAATAAAGTATTTTTAAATCCTAGTTCGTTCCTTCTCCCTAATAGTTTACCACCTCACAATCTATAATAAAATTCATCAGAGGTAGTCCTCAAAGTATATGCTCTTGGAAGATAGTTCCTAACTGAACCAAAATGTAGAAAAAAGTTTCCAAAGTGATTATATTCTCCCAATTTGTAGTAGAAGAAAAACCTAACATATACTATACAGAATCTTTTCATTTTCCCATGATTTGTTTTTAGCCTATTTTTCCCTAGCAAAAAATCATACAATAAAACTAAACATAGCCACATTTCAATGTATTCAGGAAATAGTACCTTGACTTCCAAAGATCCCAATTTTTAAATATTTATATGAAAAAGAATGACAGAATCCATGGGGTGGGGGCAGCTAGACTACTAGGGTAAAAAAGTATCTTGTTAAAACTCTCAATTTATTTCTGGATCTTGATTTTAACTGCATGTAAGTCAACAAAATTCAAATTTAAGTTAGGAGATTAAAATTAATCTACTAGAGGGTGCAGAATTTGAAATATAGCAGATAATGTGAACCAGCAACAAACTATAAATACTATAGAAAAAACCCTGTATATATCATTAGGCTCAACTTGGAAGAACAAATTTATGTGAAAATAAAAAGACAGTGGGCTTTAAGACAGATTACATGCTTATGATCAACATTTAAAAATGATATTGGGAGATAATGAAGAAACTGTAACAACTACAGAAACTGATGAGAAAAGCTATTAAGAGATCTATAATTAACAAAGCAGAATAGGCCACCCAATGCTCTTTGTCCAAGGAGGTGGTGTTGTACTAGTTGTCCCTCCACTGAAAGTGAGCTGAAACAAAGAATTTATTCCCCATGGAAAACAGGAGACCGTGTATGACTGTCTCTTTAAATGCAGAAAATATTCAAGAGAAACCTGTGTAAATTCTAATATTAAGAAACGACTATTTCTAAAATGGTGAATTTGCAGAAAACTCCTAAACTGCTAAGCCAAACAGCACTCCCCCCCTTCTAATAAATGTGATCACAAACACATAAAACACTTTGAGGAGTAAATGTGCTCCAACTGTTTTTCCAAACACTTTAATGTTCTCTTGTTTTTTCTTTAAATTATTTTTGAGGCTTGTATACTCATTCCTCAAAAACATTCTGCCAACTAAAAAGAAAAACTAAATAATCCCTAGTTATATTTTAAAACAAGCTTTTCAGTCCATAATAGGTACCATTTTTAACATCAACTTAATTCAGAAATGAAGAATAATGTTAACAAGGATATACTATATTCAAGCTTATTTTTGCCAAAATATTATTTTAAAATAGCATAACTAAAAAATTTAAGCCATCTCTGTCGTGGTCACTGATGCTGCCTCTTCTATAGTTACAAACTTTTAAAATTAAGTATTCATAAGCTAAATAAGTCAGAAGGAAAAACATATCAGGTGACCTTACTTACAAGAGAAATATAAAACCAATATAAAATAGAAAATATAGTAAAAATATATAGTAAAACCAAACAGAGAAACAGGAAAAAGACAAAATTTGCAGGTTAAACCATAGATCTGAGGCATAAAGTGTGTGTGTGGGAGGGGATGTCAAAACAGGGAAGGGATGAGCACAAGGGACTATGGTAATGATTCTGGTGATCCAGCTGGTGACTGAAGAACCATGGGGACTATACCTATACATTGAGGGGAGAAATCAAATATTGTACACAAATACACAAGAAATTATAAGAAAAACTAAAAATAAAATTTAAAGATTTAAAGATTTCAAAAATAATTAAAAATGTTAAAGCTTTTAAAATTATCATCACACTGTGCACCTTGGCTCTTGCTTGTCAGCAAGTTTATGGAGTCACTGCGGGGTTTGGGGATCGCGGTTCCATTCCTGCCTAGGGCAACAGAGCGAGACCTAGTTCCAAAAACCTGGACGTGATGGCGCATGCCTATAATCCTAGCTACCTGGGAAGCTGAGGCTGGGGATTGCTTGAGTCCGTGGTACCACGGGCAACGTGAGCCTGCCAGTTCCACAGGCAAAAATAGCGAGACCAAGTCTCAAACAAACAAACAAATAAAATAAAATTATCATCACTTAAAATTCAGGAGACAAGAAAATCTTAGTATATGTTAGTTTCTAAAGTGTTATGCATAACTAATGATTAGATATTTTCTATTCCTTTCCACACATTAGATGATTTTCTCCATATTTCTAAGGCTAACTGTGATTTCTCTCAGTTCCTCAAATAAATGAATAAAATTCTTTTTGAAATACAACTTTCTTGAGAATAGATGTGTCTTAGTCCTTGCTCTATCGCACATTATATGTAACATACTGTTGCAGTAATTTATACATATAAAGTATACTATAATATATATAAATACACATACTTATATATGTCAAAATATTAAGTATGTATAAGTTATACTTGTGGTGCTATTATAAATACGTAAACAGTAAATCCAAAAAAGAATACAACTGAAGTTGTTGAGACAGTCTTCCCTTATCTCAATCAATCCTCCTGTATACTTAGGGGTACAGAGACCATACTGCAACTTCACAGAAGTAACGTCTCATTTTAAAAAATACTGTATTTCATGATGTGTATACACCATAGTTTCACATTCTAGAATGCCTCCTTCAAGCCTGCCTCCCAAATCTAACAACAATCATCAACTCTTTCAACAACCAATTCAACTGCGAACTTTTCTGTGATATCTTTTAATTAATGTCTTTTCCCCTTTTCCCTTTCCTACTCTCACCTGCCATCCCAACACCTTCTGTTAGAGATCTGGGTATCCTTCTTCTTAAATTCTCCTGTATTTTGCTCATATGTCCATTACAGAATCATTGTCTTTTCAGGAGCCTACTTCCCTACTTAATTATAAACCAGTTGTGGGCAGGGAATTTACTTTTTAATTTAGAGACTCAAAGATCTAGCTCTGGCAGATAGTCTCATATTTGTATAATCTACTATTCTAACTCGCTCATGTAAAGCACCACTGAGGAAACTGAAATTCAAGGTGTAGAGTACATCCAAGGTATTAAACTCCCTGGAATACTCAACAGCAGTAACAGTTGTTTAAAAAAATAATAATGCTAACAATGTGTATTCCTCTTTTTCTATGTATTTTTTTTTATCACTAGAAGACAGTTGCTGTAAAATTCTCCTTATAATAAATTTGAAAACAAGAGTTAATTTAACATCTTACAAATATATATATGACAAATACTTAAATGATATTTAAGTAACTTTTTATTACTAAAATACCACATACCACTAAGACATTTATAATAAGATTTGTAATGACAAAAAGACATGCACAAATAAGATTTGCTGAAAATCTAATCCAAGTGGATAGCCTAGAGAATACTTTTCTGTAACATTCACATATGCTAACTGTATCTCAAATAGTTATAACCTATGCTTCCACAAAGTTGCATTCACACAACTTTTATTTAGCAGTAATTCAGATTTTAGCCCTGCACTGAAAAAGAAATTATTTTCTAGTATTTACAAGTGGGCAAACCTATTGTTTACAAAATATTTACATATATCAAATATAAAGAAAAGCAAGGAATTCAAAACCGTATCTATTTGAAACCACCATCACGTTACTTTCTTTTACTAAAATGAAATTTTTTGGGGGGGACTAAGAATGTCAGAAACTCATTATTATGTTTATGAAAACATTACAATTTCTAAGTATGGATGGTATTTTACTGTATTAGAGCATCATATTCTAATTATTTAGAAATCTAACTTTATGTAAGAGAAATAATCTCTTTACTCTTTTATAGAATTCAATAGATATTTATTATACAAACAATGCTTTTGAAAACACCTGTAATTCACTTAAACTTATCTTGCCTCTCTTAGTAGTTTCCTGCAGTCATATCTTCCCCTCATTCTAAATCCCTGTTTCCTTATCTGCAAAACTAGATGCTTGATCTACATGAACTCTGTAGTCTCCAATAGGTCTTTTGATATCAATTTGTAGTAGATTTACTACTTAGAGTAGTTAAGTCTTATGATATCAATTTGTAACATATTTATTATTTAAAATTAATGATGTGAATGGTTTGGCTTCTTTTATGTGAGTCATAACCATAAAGCACTGTAGGTTCACAAATATGTCG
Organism: Uropsilus gracilis; assembly: GCA_004024945.1. NCBI lineage: Eukaryota > Metazoa > Chordata > Mammalia > Eulipotyphla > Talpidae > Uropsilus > Uropsilus gracilis. Next base: position 22,407 of record PVHY01018805.1, on the reverse strand, counting down.
CTAAATCATTACAAGTAACTTAAAAATCAAATTCATTAATCATTATTCAATTATCAAATAATTCTACTTTATGAAAGGATTCAAGTAATGTTCCTTAACTTCAACAGAACTCCCTTAATGAGTCAAGCACTGTAAACTATAGTTTTTTGGGAAGAAGTTTTATCTTCTTCATAGCATAACTTAGCATAGCATAACATAATGACAATCCAGTGACAGATTATTTTTAAATTACAATTTTAAATAAAGGACCAAAATATTAACACTACCTCTCAGGCCTAGTGCATAAAAGAACTTACCAGAATGCCCAGATTCATATACAAGATAAATATTTCATTCAACTACCACTACTAGTACAATGATTAACACTTATATAGACCTAAGGGGACCAGCTGTTGACTTATTAACTCATTTGATTTCTACTGCAATCCCATGAGATAGATACTATTATCATCCTGGTTACATATATGAGGAAACTGAGGCCAAGAAGTTAAAGTAACTTGGTCAGGTTCATTCAGACTGTTAAAAAGTCTACGATTTCACTTCACCTACCAATTCCAACAACACTCAGTTATCTTACTATTTACTTACCATTACCTACTTACTACTTACTATTCTTAAAGAATTTTCACTTTAGAAATTAATTTGGTTCACATCAATTGCGTGATATAAAATCAGTGTATTGAAATGTTTATGGCCTCCTGCATTATAAAAGTATTTCCTGTATACAAGCATGATAGAATAAACACATATGCCTAAAACACTCTAAAATTTCTGTCACTATTGCAAAAATTCAATCTCCTCATATGAAACTGAAAGACCCAAGTATGCCAGTTACTGTTAACCAGTCAATAACTTTCCCTACGCCTCGATGGCCGACACAGGAAGTAAAATACAGTTTTTTAATGGTTTCAAACACGTTTCTTTACATAACCCAAAATTATTCTGTCAAACGATATTTCACCCCAAAACTTTCTTAAAGTTGCAGGTTGAGATTACCTAAAAGCTGAGGGCTCAACTTCCAGCCCACTAAAACTTTTCCTCCGCCCATCCTTGTTAATTTTTCCTACACGCACTCCACAAGCGCAGACTCTACCTGCTCTCAGACCCTCTGGATTCCGCTTCCCTCTCAGTTTCTCTACATCTGGATGCCCGGGACGTACAGCCCACACCCACCACACCCCTGCGGGTCCCAGCCCAGCGCCGCTGCTCCTCCTCCCCGGGTTCTCCAAAGCTACGCAGCACCTATCAGCAACGCCCCCCGGCCCCAGGCCCAACCCATCCTCGGACACGTGCGAGGGTGTGTTTGTGTCAGTCCGTCAGTCCCACCAGACACGGATTCACTCACCGAGAGAGAAGCGCCAACTTCTGCTCCAGCATCATCTCCAGCTTCTGGCCCTGTTTGGAGATCCAGTGGTCCACTCCGTGCAGGCGGTAACACATCTCCAGCATCAACCTGAAGTCCGCCACGAACTCGGTGATGCCTCCGTACTGGCCGCTGGCGAACTTCTCCTCCATCTTCAGCAAACACATGCCCTGCCCCGGCTGCTGCGAGAGGGCGCGACCGCCCCGGCCCCCGGCGCGCGGCCCCTCCGCGGCCTCCTCCTCCCCAGCGGCAACGCCCCCCAAGGGCTGCAGGAAGGGGGCGGTGAGGCCCCGGTGCTTCTCCTGCAGGAATTCGCCCAGGATGCGGTGTCCCTGCTGCAGCTCGTAGGTCCGCTCCTGTTCCTTGCAGCCACCAACCCCGACCACCATCGCCGCCTCGTCCTCGTCCTCGTCCTCCTGGTCGTCGGCGTCCTCCCGCGAGGAGGCACTCCTCCCTCGGATCAGCCCTGAGGCCGGGGCCGCCGCTGCCACCTCCTCCTCCTCCTCCTCCTCGTCGTCGTCGTCCTCTTCTTCGGCCGCCGGCGGCCGCTCCTCCTCCCCGGCCGGCTCCATCTCTCCCGGTGTCCCGGGCACGCTCATGCCCCCGGCAGGACTAGGCTGGGCGGTGTGGAGCGGCTGCTCGCCGCCCCAGGAGACGCTCGGCCGGCTTCCTCGGAGCTCAGCCGCGCCACGCAGCCCGAGCCGCATCGGGCCTCGCTCTCCACAGCCGCCGGCTCCTGGCGCGCGGGGGTCTCAAGCTCGCCGCTGGCTGGGCGGGGTTACATGGCGCGCGGGGGAGGGGGGAGAGAAGAGGAGAGCCTAGGTGCCCTCCTCTCCCCTCCCCCCGGCGGCAGCGCGCGCGCGGCCCTCGCCGGCCTTACCCCTCCGCGCCCCGCCCGCCTCGCCTCTTCACCGGCGAGGCCCAGCTTAGGTGCCGCGGCCTCGGCGCCCCACCCCCTCCCGGGCCGGCTGGGGGGGTTGGGAGGGGGGCGAGGAGGAAAGAGGGGTTCTCCTCTCGCCTTCCCAGGGAGGGCCGCAGCGCCGGGCCGCGGCAAATCGGGCTCCTCCTCCTCTCCCTCACACCCCCTCCCGCCCCTCACTACCTGCGGGGTACCCGGGCAGGAGGAGGCGGCGCGCCGACTGGACCCGGCGACAACTGTCAGTTAGAAGCCCCGCTGGGCGGGGGGGGGTGGGGGGAAGGGGAGGGGCAGGGGGAGGGCTTTCAGGCCACCCCCACCAGGGCAAGCTGTGTGGCTTGAGGCAAAGAAAGAGGCGCCGTCGCCATCCCCGGTGCGCATGCGTACTAAAGCAAGCCCCGCCCCCCATTCGTATCTCCGCCCCTCGACGTGAAGCGGAGACCAGCTCGGTTATAGGCCCCGAGGCCTGGCAGGATGCGCGGGCTAATGACGTCATCAGCTTGCGTACGACTGGGGAGGCGTGCTGAAGCCCCGCGCCTGCGTAGCTTTACCAGCAAGCTGCGGAGGGTTCCAGGAGCTTTTTAAAAGGCAAGTGTTCCAAGGAGCTGTTTCTCTTGCAAAACTCTTATTAGCCCTAAAAAGTAAAGTTAATCCCCAAAGAACTTACTAAGTAGTTTTTGCTGATGGCAAAGGAATAGGGAGGCGACACGAAATGTAAATCCTATCCTAATGAAAAAGTTTCTTTGCGCACCCCCTTGTGACTACCATTTTCTGCATATGTATGTATACAAATATAGCATATATGTATATATGCACGTGATAATTAGAATTTTGAAAAGTAGAGAAAGGAGTGCTCAAAGGCTCGACCAATGGATAAAGGTTCACGTGCAAAGGAGACAATTCATACAACTAATTTCTGAAATTCATGTCCCCAAAACATCCTTAATATTAATTATTTTAGAAACTAATCTCATGTTTACCGCTAAAAGGAAAATAAAAATTTCCACCTCGATTATTGGGACTGCTATATATAAGGAATTGAACCCCTTTTCAAAAAACCCACGAGACTAAAAATATAACTCTAAAGTCTATGCTGTGCAACATTAATAGCATTGTTAACGTGGCCTTACGAACTACTGTTTAGAGACTGTCTAAACAGTGGGCTAATCATATAAATTTACATGTTGCTTAAGGTAAGTGAAGAGAAAGGAACTAATGATTCCATAAGACATATTACTAGTTTCTCATGTTCTATTTGAAAGATGCACATAATACTTTTTTCTAAATATACAAAATATTCTTACTTGAAACCTGCAATTACTTAAACATAAAAACCAAATTCTAAAACAGAGCATCTTAAAAGTCATAGAGCTAAATGGTTAAGATATTATGGCTCAAGATTCTCATTTATGACCTTTAAGGCACCAATAAAATTACAAAATTCAGCGCTTGGGGGTAAAAGAGGTCCAGTAAGTTAAATTGTCTTCGGTAAAATAGGCGAAATTCTTGAGTTTTTAGAGTATTAAACCTTCCCCAAGCCATTTTCTAAATGTTCAAGGTCTCCTCCTACCTTATCAGACATTCGTAATTTCTTAGGCATTTGTACAGTTCTTTCTCCCCAGAGCCCAGAGTGCACAACAAAGGCTTACCTCATCAGCTGGTAACCAAAAATGTGTCTGTCTCCACGTTCTTTTTCACAGCTCAACACTCTGAACCCTTTTAGCCTCCCCTTTAGCATCCAACCATATTTCATGACTCACCTACTAAGTTGCATTTATTGAAACCTGTGTCAGTAAGCATTTTATATAGATTATCGCCCTTAATTCTCACAATCATACAAATTAGGTATTGTGCCCATAGTACAGATGGAGAAAAGGTTTCTTAGGATAGTTTGCCTAAATTCAAATCTGGCATAATTCAAAATGCTCCAGGTGCTTAATTCCAAGTCACCTGGAAGAGTTTTCACTTCCTCAAGAATGTAGAGAATTGCTATGTGTATTGACTAAGGGCTTCCTAATCAAGGGATAGCAAGATAAAAAGGTATTGATGAGTTGAAGGAACTTCAGCAATAGGTAAGGAGGAAATGGAAAGGAGGCCACAATGATTTCCTGTTTTCCTATTGACAGTCAGTACAGGGTCTTACATTAAAAAAAAAAAACTTTATTATACAAGAAATATGTAGGTATATGTAAATTAGAAAGTATGAGGGGAAATAGGACATTTAAACCTACTACCTCAAGAATACATTGTGGGATTTTTCTATTAACTTACCTATACTTTTTATCTTAAATAAACTTAAAATTTTGACACTCCTATGCTTAATGTATTTTTCACCCTTATTAAAAATAGTTATAGGGAATGTACAGTAACTTCTTATCTAAAAATCTCAATTTTGTATCTCAGTTTACAATAGCTGAGATGTTCTGTTCATCTGAAGTGGTAGGAAGTGAACCAGGGAAATTCTAATATAAATGGAATTCCAAATCATAGAAAAGAACACAGTAGAGGTATAAGCAACAACAGTGATAACAACTACCATTTATTAAGCACTTCCTAGGTCTTAAATATTTGCCAATACTTTTACATACATAGTACTCACAAAAGCCCCAGAAGATCATGACTGATGTCTTTGTTCTTAAATTTTAGATCAGAGACTTGCTGAGTAGAGAGTTTTTTTCCTACTCTACAAAAAGCTCAATGTTAAAGACGGATATTTCAATTAATATATTAACCCTAGATTTAAAGAACTTTTTTTTATAGCACACATTTATACTGCTAAAAGACTGGTGTCAAATTTCTTTCTCATGTCTAAAGACAAAATTAACTTTGCTTTTCTTTTATTTTCCCAATAAAATACTTTTCAGTGCTCCAACAGGATCTATTAAGAACATCTTCAAAAATAGATACCTATTGAAGTCCCATTTCTTTTTGTTGAACTGCTTTGCTGGGGGAAAATGGCAAATACACACAATACTCTGCTCAAACAGATAACACTGACTCCCACAAATGATGATTACTTACTATTTGAACACTTTGTTACAATATGTTACATGCTACCAATGTTAGATGTCAGGTACATCCTTTTCAGTAAGATCTTAAGTGTTCTGAATAAATTGTAGAAACCAGTGTGGCAAAGGAGATTTAAAAGTTCTCATTAAGTCTCCAGTGAAACTAGACTATGGATATGTCTCACCCAGTCTCAGGAGGACATTATGGAAATGTTCTTTACACCTTAGAGACAAAACTCCCCAAATTCACAGTTAAGGAGGAATAAGCCTGCCATTATGTTCTTCACCCACAATTCCAAAGACACTGTCTGGGAAGCTCTCCAGTTCTATTTTTGTGAGCTCTCAGCATCTCATGATAGGCAACACAAGGTCTTGACACCAAGTATATTGCTTGTCCATCATAAATAATTTAGGCAAATTGTAACAATTTATACACTTCACAACAACTAGCGGGAAGCTGTTAACAGTCTAAGACAAAGTACAGGTTGTCACTAAGGTCTGTGTTTCACAGGCCAGCATGCAAAGTAAACAGAAGGATATAACACTTGACTAGTACTGGAGAAACATTGGGAAAGGATATAACTGCTTAGAAGGAGAGAATAGTTCTCTCAATTATAATGGAATCCACTCAACACTTATTTGGAGTTACTTTTATAGTCGATGATATTCAAGTGATATTAAAGTGCTTCAAGCAAAATTCAGCAATTCCTGTAAGGCTTCCTGTTGCTCATCATCAAGCTGAGTTACACATTCCAACCATAATTCTTCCGACGTCTTTACCTGACGCACAACATTAGCTAGGCGTTTGGCACAAGGATCTTCATAGTTTATAGTCTCATTAATTTTTCCTTCTGCAATTATACTGATTATTTTGGGAAGATTGGAATTATTTGGACCAAGTACAACTGGGTGGTTACTTTCAATTAAGTCACAGAGAAAACTCAAAGTCTGAATAGCTTCCTCTTTATCCTCATGCAGTGGAAGCCATGATAACCAATGTGGAAGAACTTCATCTACATTTACACAGTTAGGTTTAAACTTCAGAATCTTCCCTATTGCTGATATACAGTTCTCGGTAGCAATGACATTTTTTTTGGTTTTGGAATTTGCACACTTAATAACTTTTACCAGCAGTGGAACAGCTTCTGAACATAAAGAACGATAATCATCACCACCAAACTGTGCCATAACACCCAAGCCATAAGCAGCAGCTTGCCTGACTTCAGGATTGTTATCTCGCATATTTAGCAGCATTGGCCACCGAAAATATTCTACATACTTAAATGAAGTTGGACTGCAGTGCTCTATGATATCATCAAATATGCACAATCCCCACTGTCTGTCTGGCCATGGCCTACTAGAACAAATTAGATTTACAATTAATGGAAGGAGCTGTTCAAACCATGGTAAAATCTTTTCCTTATAAGTACTAAATAATGAGTGCAAAATATCTGATACTTTGGTCAGAATATAAACATCACATTCGTCCTCATCTTGCAGAGACATCTCAACCTGTTGGTCATAGTTTTCTTCCTGTCTTTTAACCTGTCTCAATTCTTGGTTTTTAAAGTGTCCTTCAAGTTTTGCTTTCAGTATTTCTCCCAGTTCTTCCAAGTGTTCATCATTAAGGCATCCATCTCCCATTACCTCAATGGACTTTGCAAAAGAATTCATTATTTCAGAGAGTACATCTGTATCAGGTTCAGTTCCAATAGCCTTGATTAGGGGATCACAGATGAATTGCCACATCTGTGCAAGATACTCTGGGCCACGAATTTTTGCACAGTCCAGGAGAAAAGGCATAGACTCTGCAGCTGCCACTCGAACATTGTCATGAAAATAAAATTTCAGTAAAGGAACCATCAGTTTTACAACTTGTTCTATATATTCCACAAATCCTTCCCTTAACTCCTTTGCATAGTAAACCAACATCTGGCAAGCAGTTGCTTTTGCTTCAAGTCCTGAAGTTTTAATTCCAAAACTCTGCTGGTCTCCAAGATTTACAAATTGCCAGCCATCATCATCACTCATATTCTCCACATCTTGTGTGTCTAAGAGAGCAACATCAGGTTTAGCTGAAGCAGTCTTAATAAGAGGCTCAATAACCAGTGGAAGATACTGTTGAAAGTCATTCCCAAGAATTTTACACATTCTAGCCCATGCTGAAACCATGTAAGAAGTCTGAGGATCATCGTCTTCCATATTATTCAAGTCTGATTGTGTCTTCAATAATAGTTGCATCACATTTGATGCATCCTGCATAAATTTTTCCTTTCCAACAGCAAGACCAACATGACTAATGCATTCAATAGTTTTTCCTTTCAGAAGCTTGAGATCTTTCTGAATAGCAAGCTCAACAATATGCTTCAGTGAGGGCATAAATATATCATAATATGGAACAAATTTTTCTTCTATTGTATCTGCAACTGATGCAATGGTTGTCACAAGCTGTTCCAAGGCCAACTTTGTTCCATTCCTAATTAATTCTTGAAGTTTAATCACAAGGATGGAATGTAGATTTTTCACCATCCCATCCAAATATAGAATTAGCAATGATTTGGGGCAGTCTTCAATAAAAATAACAAGTGCAGAAGCTGCATGTGATTGCACACGCTGATTACCTTGATTTTCCATGGTTCGCAACAGAGCTGCTATCACTGTTTCATGGAATTTCTTTTGGAAATTAGGTGCAAAATCTGTAGCCATCTGTCCAAGTGTAGTACAGGCTGCAGCCCTCACCCTTGGATGGGGATCCTGAAGAAAAAGCAAAACAGAGTTAACTGTTTCATCAAGAATTGATTCCATTTGTTGATGGCATCCTTCTCCAATGGCAGATAAGGCCATTAATCCAGCATGTCGACATTTCCAGTCAGGGCTCTGAAGCATCTGCATGATATGCTCCTTAGTCATAGGTAAAACAAGTTTTCCACCAAGCCCACAAGCCAGTCGGTCTAGGGCACTCTCAGCAGCAACTGCATTGCTGTCAAAATCATCTTCTTCCATTTCATCAGCATTTACCCAGTCCTCATCATCCTGTAGATCAACCATCATTGCTAATATATGAGGAACTGCTTGTGCGATAATATTTGTATGCTTTTTCAACATTGGGGTTGCAGTTTCAGACAGGGTCACTATTACTTCAAGGGCCAGCTGGCGTTGAAGATTACTAAGTCTAGAGTCTCCACATAACCTCAGACTCAACTGCAGAGTATCTTCTAAATGAGGACCCAAGTATTTAGGTACAGTATCAGCAATCTCAACAAGGGATTCTAGTACTGAATCATCATCCTGGTAGCATGAATCATTCACAGCCTGTAAGATTCCAGGAAGTAAGTCTGCAAAGTCTTTGAAAAGAGCAATATTATTCTCATTAGCAAGTATAAATGCAGCAGCAGCTCTAGCAGATAACGTCCTGATGGCTGGATGTTCTTGATCTTGAATACACTGATCCAACAACCGCTTGATGATATCCAAATCGTGCCGCTCTTGGTTCCCAAAGATCCCAGGAAAGTGCCAGAAAACGTGAAGTGCAACTTCCCATAGAACCACATTCTTAGAGTAGATTGCATCAATAAGGAACTTCAGACCTTCAGGCCAGTGGTTAGTGCCATCCTCATCTATCAAATTTCTGGCCAGCACTGCAAAAATATCACATAGTTTTTTCCTCATGCTAGCATGTGTTTCTAACTTAACAGCCAGTATCAGTTCAATCTTGACGTCCCTCTGAACATCAGAGGGCAGATTTGGATAGACTTCCTCAAACCCAGAGGACAAAAGCCGTCGTAGCAGTGCGGCAGCCATTTGTCTCACCTCATAACCTGCTCTTCTATTTCTGACAGCATCTAAGAGGAATGTAGTCTTACACAGACCTGGGATATTCTCATAGATTTCCTCTGCTTGCCTCCGCACCATACAGCTTGGATTGATCAGGTTCTTCAGAAGCTGGTAAAACTCTTGCTTCCCCGACACGGTCACCGGCACCCCGGCAGCCCCGGTCGCCGCCATCGTGCTCTGTCAAAGCAACCGCGACTGAGGTGGAGGGAGGGGGTTTGCGGCTCAAAGCAGTGACGTAAGCTAGGCGCCGCAGACTTGGGCGGGGCCTCTTCCAGCGGGTCGCGCTGGTGCTGGGGATGCGTTCTGGGAGGTGGATGGGCAGCCTGGGGGGACGAGGGATTCCCTACGTTTCCAATCAACTAAAAATTCTCCTGTGGAGGTGAAAATAGGAAATTACTCTATCGATTTTGATCATCGGGGATTATGGTGATATCCTCCATCTATATCTGAACTATCGTTGTTGTTATCCTGATGATTTTAAAAACAAAGACTACATCTTGAAAACATACTATATGAGAGAAGCTGATCACAAAGGCCACAGATCACGTCCAGTATGGTTCCATTTATAAACTAAGTTTCGAATACACGAATTATGCAAAAAAGATTTGTGGTTGCCAGGGTAGGGGAAGGGAAGAATGCTGTCAGGGGGTTTCTTTTGGGTGATGAAAATGTTCTAAAATCTGTTGTGGTAATGGTTGCACAACTCTGATTATACCAAAAATCGAGTTGTACAATTTAGGTAGGTGGGTTGTATGCCATATGAATAATACTCAATAAAGCTACTTATCACTTAATAAGTGCAATATGTAAGGACACCCCCCCAGAATACCAGAATATGTAAAGGGTATACAATATGTAAGGACACCCCATTCCATACCTAAGGCAGTAGATCAGTGATACTCAAACTCTGGTGTGCGTCAGAAGCACCTGGTCTATGAATTAAAATAAAGAAATGGGGGAGGGGTAGAATTGAGTAAAGTATGGTGAAAGTGACCTAATGTAATAATCAGAAGACTTGATCCTGATTTGCACTCTATCAATGGTCAAGTCACTCAAGGTCTTCCTGGCATTTTGCCTAAATTGTAAGGTGCGTTTACAGTTTTCCTTTTAGTAGGAAGCTGCTGAGATTATTCCAAAAAACAAGGGCCCTGTTCTTTCTTTAACTCAGGCAGGTGTCAATCAAAAACAGTGGTCATTTACCTAAGAATGGATTTTACTTCTGTATTAATAATTTGACACTGTCATTTTGACCTGTATACGTTTGCAATATCAGTGGGATATAATACTAATTTTAGGTAAGAAATGGAAACTGAGAAAAATTGTGGGATTTGCCTAAGAATATAGCTGAATCTCTAGTTTACCTGTTGTGAAAGCAATACCAATGCTCTTTTACCATACTACTTCTCTATAATTATTCTTGGTTTCACACTCTGAGCAGAAGCTTTTACTTATTACAGTCTGTCTTAAATTTTGTAAGTGGGCTTAATTTTAATCTTGTAAAATGCTACTACTATACTTGCAAAGATATAAAACAAGTTTCACCATTAACCAGAAGACAGAGTACTTATCATAACTTACACTCTAATACATAAAATATGCTCATTTATGAATAAATTCTGTTCTCTAAAATATTTTCATTCTGTGGTCTGAAACCCAGCTGCATCTGAATCACTTGAGATACTTACTTGTAATATCAATATCAGGGCACAAGCTCTGAACTACTCAATCATGAACTACTCAACTCATTCTAAGGAATGAAACCCAGGAATGCATAATTTTAATAAAACATACTGGGTTTTCTTATAAATACCAAAGTCACTGATAAAGTCAGTGATGGTTCTGATTCCAACATCTTGACTACAGTTCTGAATCTTGCTCTAGACTCACTGGTTTTCTTTGCGAAATCCTAAAAGGGTAACTTTGTGTTTACTGTTTCATGATATGTTCAGAAATATGTATGGGGAGAAGACTTTTCTTGACACTATATCCATTAGCATATTAAGCACGTGTTTACAACAACGATACCACAAATCTACCACAATCAAAGCATGAGCTTAGACATATGGTTAGGGAGTCTGGCTGAAACAACTCCTGCCTTAGTTTCCAGGTATGCATCTGCTTAGTTCCTTATTCTCTCTTTGTCATGTCAGACCATTTGCTACCACCATTGATGGCCCACCCAGAATACCAGAACATGTAAAGGGTATACAAACCCAAGACTTCCTTTCAGGGGTGCTCAGCCTTTGAAAGATTTTCCACTGAGTTAGAGTGTTGATACAACTAAAGCTATTTCTTTCTAAGCCCTGGTGTCTGCACATCCTTGCCCAGCTAATACAATGATTTAAATTAAAAAGTCTGACCATACCAAGGTTTGGTGAGAAAATGAAACAATAGAAAACTCAGTTATATTTAGGTGCTAGTTTAAATGGATATGACCACTCTTTTTAAATGTTTGGAAAACGCTGAGTTAAGATTGCATTTATTATTTTATTCTTTCAAACATTCATTGAGAAATTCATTTGTAAGCATGGTGATGGGAGAAAAGATAAAATATGTGAGAATACTAATGACAGACATTAAACATCACATAGTGTAGTTATCCCTATGGTGATGATAATTAATGGAATCACATGGAATTATGGGGCAGCTAATTTACTTCAGGTAAGTTCCCAGAGGATATTCCAGAATTGAATTTTAAAGGATGAACCAAATCTTTATTAGCAGTCTGAACAAAAGGGAATATTTTTCTGAGTAGTAGGAACAACTTTGTTCAAATGCAGAGAGCCTAGAAGCCTGGGGTAGTGAGAATTCTACCAGTACTTCAGAATTGCTAGAACACTGAATATGGGACTTTCGGGAGCTTGGGGATGATGCAGGATGCAGGAAGGAGGAAAGCAGAAAGTTTAATAGTGGCCAGATCATGAAGGCGCTTATAATTTATGCCAAGAATTTTGATTTTTTTCTAAAGGTAATGAGACTAAGGATTATAGTCAAGGTACTTTGATAATAGTGTGAAAACTGAAGTGTGAAGACTGGAGACACTTAGGATATTGAAAGCCTTGTTTAGTGAAACTGAAACTATAAACTAAAGCAGTAAAAAAGGAAAAGGAAAAAGGGTAGGAATTGGAGAGACTTTAAGAAATGTTATCAGCAGCAATCAGAGAGGACTGGAAAGCCTAAGAAATCTCCCCAAGTTTTGGCCTGTGCATCTGACAGGAGGTGCTAAATTACCTTTTTTCTTTTAAACCTATATATGAGTAAAGAACAGTGGCAGTATATGAAAAAAAGATTTCTAATTTTTTTCTAGAGGAAAAAATTAGAAAAAAGGGAATAGAAGGTAAATACTAGACTCCATATTTTGTTCTCTAGTTGCTCCTATATGTTGTAGTGATGATCATTGTTTCAATTCTAAAAGCCAAATTGAACCCATTTCAGGAAAATGACATTTTATTCTAGAAAAACATACATTAATTCTCTTCTATTTACTTTTCATAGTGTTTTATTTTTTACCCCCTAAAGAGTGTACCTAATACCAAACATTTCAAGACTAGGCTTGCATATTTAGAGTTGAACAACTTTATTAAATTTTGTAATTAAAACTGCTTTTTAAATTGTACTGTTGAGAGATCATTTAAGAATGTTTCCATAGGTGACTCAATAACAGACAATTCAAATGTTTAATAGTAGCTTACTAACTGGGAAAAGTGCAAAATATAAGTTGCAAATCTCTTCCAAGATCTGAGAGATTTAGAGTCAAATGAGGATAGAATTAAACTGGATATATTTGAAACTTTTACAATAATAAGCCAGAATAATATTAAAAATACCCAAAACCAATATACTAGTAAGGCTCCCACTGGTCTAAGATGAGACAATGTAAATATAAAAAAAAAATGCCTGAAGTGGATTAAAATAATCAAATATATAAGCAAAAGGTTCTATAAGGTATAAGGTTCTAATATCAAAAGCACTAACTCATTGATCATCTTTGGAGGTTGCTAGGTAACCAGCTCTGAAAATTAACAGAGAAATAATCAAGATTTTTCCTACCTTTTCCATACAAATTGTATTTCAAGATAACCAAATAGCTGATAAAGATACCTTAAAAAATAGAATTACAACTAATAAGTGCACTAAATGTGCACAAATCAGACACCGTCAATGGGAATGTAGACTGGTTCAGCCCGTGAAAATAGCATAGAGGTTCCTCAAAATATTAAAAATAGAGGCCGGGCATGGTGGCGCATGCCTGTAAGCGGCAGCCTAGCAAGCTGCAGCCAGGGCCAGGGATCGCGTTTCGAGTTCCGCAGGAGGCCGCTAGCGAGACCTAGTTGCAAAAAAAATAGCTGGGCGTGGTGGCACGCGCCTGTAATCCCAGCTACCTGGAAAGTTGAGGCTGGGGATTGCTTGAGTCTGTGGTACCCCAGGCAACGAGAGCCTGCGGTACCACAGGCAAAAATAGCGAGACCTATTCTCAAAAAAAAAAAAAAAAAAAAAAAAAAAAAAAAAAAAAAAAAAAAAAAAAAAAAAAAAAAAAAAAAAAAAAAAAAAAAAAAAAAAAAAAAAAAAAAAAATTTAAAATAGATATACTACATGATTCAAGAAATCTTCTCATAGGTATTTATCAAAAAAATACAAAATCACCAATTGGAGGAGGGAAACATATGTTCTTATATTCATTGCAACACTATTTACAATATAAATTATGAAAACGACCTAAATGGGTATCGACAGAACAGTGAAGATGTGGTATATAAACATAATGGAATACTACTATTCTAAAACAAACAAAAATCATTTGTGACAGCATGGATGGAACTAGAGGAAATTATCCTAAGTAAAATAAGTCAGAAGAAAAAAAAAAGACAAAAATGAATAGATTTTACCCATATGTAAAATATAGAGAAAACAAACCAAAAAAACCCATCAAGGAACTGACAAAGCTCAACCAAAATATGTTCTAGAAATATGACTGCTGAATGAGCCTAGTCAGGAGAAGGGAGAGTGGGGGTGGGAACAAAGGAGGGGAGGGACTCAGTGATCTAGGGGAAAGAACTATGGTTTCTTGAATGACTGGGATGGGAACATACATTGGAGGAGATGTGAACATATTCCCTTAATTCATACGCAGTGTTGTAAACCGGTGTTACCTCGGTAAAGGAAAAAATAAAATAACAAAAAAATCTAACTTTGATTTATAAATTATATTAGTTGTGATTTTAAGAAAAAAAAAGCAGATATATATTAGACTCTCATAAAGATAAAACACTCAAAAATTATCTTTTATACTATTACTAAAAAAGTCAAGATTATATAAATGAAAAATATACAATTAGAAATGTTTTGGACAGTTTCTTATGTAATAGAAAATATATAAATTCTATAAAGAACCAGTGCAATTGGGAAATGTATTTGATAAAATCACCTTGGAAGATGCTAAAACATTGAGAACACTGTAAAAAGCTTAATGTGCCTGCATAAGGAATAATTTTACCACAGGGTGGTGCTATTACCTTATGAGTAAATAATAGCGAGGCCCGTTCAATGAGCAAGAATACAAATTACTATAAGAAACCCGTGAGTACCAAAGGTGATGTGGCCATAGAAAATTATAATAGTTTTAAGATACAAAATCCTAGCTGATAAAGTCCAAATCCATTAACTAAGACTTTGTGATCTACTATATAAAATATGATTGGTAAAGGATTTTTGAGGACTTGTTAACCAACACACAAACACACACACTACAGATTTTCTTCAATACACAAATGAATAGCTGCAGCCTCACTTTTCTTGCTCATGTTTTCAGGGTTTTATTTTGCCTGTTAACTACATTCTGGATTTTTGTATGTAGATGTCATACTTAACATGTATATAATGCCAACAAAATCCAATCATTTATTGAATGTACATAAGTTCAAAAGTAGGAAATATAACTCCAGACTAGAAACTGAAATCTCATGAAATTTCAGAAAGAATCCAAGGAAGAAATATAAAACAGAGCTGGCAAAAGCAATATATATTTACAGATGAAAAAATTACTTCAAAAGAAACTGATGAACTAGGTGTTGGTGAGAAGTGGTAGCATAGATAGAAACAGATGATCATGGTAACTGTTAAAGTACGGTAGTAGGTAAACAGGGAGTTCATTATTATTATTATTTACTTATGCGTATGTTTGTAACTTTTCATTAAAAAAGAAAATTAACATGTACATGAAATAAGTTAATGCTAAAAAATTGCATTAAGTACATTTCTGGTGATCAGAATCAGGTGAATGAGCAAGGTACAGAATTAGTGGGAGGAAAGATGAACACTGATACAGAAATGTTTTCAAGGCAGAGGAAATGAATAAACTGCAGGAAAATGTAGTACTGAGTTTGTATTACTCAATTCTTATTTAGATTAAACTCTTGGCAAAAGATTTTACAAGTTTTTAAATCAGATCTAAAATTCAATTTTTATAAAACTAATTGCATTTTGTTTGGATGCTAGGGAAGTGTTGAGAGAACAGGCAAAGAACTAAACATTAGGAAAGACAAAAGATTATCCTTTTTTAGGCAAAAGGTTCAGAAAGAAGCTGATCTTTCTAGCTAGCTTTTTAAATTTTTCATGACTTTAAAAAGACTTTTTTTTTTACATAATAAAAGCAGTGCTCTCCTTAACCACAATTTCATTCTACAAAACAATATTTTCTCTCTCACTATCTTAATTTAGGCTGCTATAGCAGAATAGATTGGGTGGTATGTAAAGAACAGAAATTTATTTCTTACTGTTCTGGGGTTAGAAGTCCAATATCAGACTGTTACCATGCTCAGATTCTTGGTGAGAGCTTCCCTCCTCCTAGCTAGCAAATAGATGTCTTCATGCTACATCCTCAAGTGAAGAAAGGGATGAAAGAGCTCTCAGGAGCTTCAATTATAGAAGCCATTTCCATTCTCGGGGTCTCAACCCCCAGGAACTTAATCACTTCCCAAAGACCAGCTTATTATTTCTTTTAATCCATGGTTCACTTGAATATAATTGCTTTGAATAATTCATTTTATTCCCAATGATAAAAGAAGATCTTCCCAGGTTGTTACAAAAGTATGTCTGGGGATTTAATATTTTTGAAAAGTTTAAATAAAAGTGCTTTATTTTAAATCCATAAAGATCTTGATTTCTGCTACAACCACAAAGAGGTTGTATTTTTCTTACTACTTCGGAAATTCTCTTTTTTCACTTTTTATAGAATAACATAAAGAAGACACTTCTGTTTTTATTTTTATCTGGACAAACAGGAATTGGAACTTCCTTTCAATGTATGAGTAGTCATTTATCTCTTGAATAAAAATAATTAATAGTGAAGCATGATGACCTGAAATATGCTCAAGCACAGTGACCTAAGAAATGCAGCATTAAGGGTCTAGACAAACAACCCATGATTTACTGACTCAGTTTGCTGGTATGCAGTCTAGTTTCTTCAATCTTCTTCATTCTGTCTCCTATCACATCAAGTCATGTACTACCACCAATGATAGCCCATTCAGAGCACCAGAAAATATAGCTTCCAAGTGGGTGTGCTCAACTATGAATCCCCTGAGCCAGTAGTGGTACTAATGAATCAGCTTTCTTGTCAGCTTTGGGTACCCTCATTCCCTTAATGCCAGCTTTCAGTAATAATGTACTTCATTTTTATTAAAACCAAAAAATACTTATAATCTAATCACTAATGCAATCAATGGATATATTTTTGGGGTGGGGTAAAATTTTGATTACCTCTGATTTGTTGTATTAATAAATTGATATTTTTTCTCCTGCATCTGTTCACTATTAAGATTCAGCAATCAGGTTGAAGTCTAGAAGAAGGAGGCTAGGACTTAAAAGAAGTGGAAAGTCCAAATGTTGCCCATTCTAACATTTTTTAGTCAGGATTTTCTAAGCAAAGAAAATCATGGAATATAGAGCTAGAGCTAGAGATAGATACATAGATAGAGATGTAGATATGGATATGAGGAAATTTATTATCAGAATTACCTCACAAGATTACAGAGGCAAAGAAGTTCCATGATCTTCCAAGCTGGAGAACCAGCAACATGAGTGGTGTGATTTAGCTAGTCTGAAGGCTTAAGAACCAAAATCTAGCATGATTTTGATGGCTTAAGAACCAGAAGCACAGATGTTCAAGAGCAAGAGAAAATGGATGCCACAGCCCAAACAAAGAGAACAATTTTTTCCTTCTTCCACCTTTTGTTCTATTCAGCTCTGTGATGAATGGATAAAGACTTCCTGTGGAGGTGAAGGGTATCTTTTTTTACTTGCTTTACCAATTCAAATGTTAATTTCTTCCAAAAACATCTTTAGTGATAAACCCAGAAACAATTTTTTAACCTGCTAGGTGAGCATCTTTTTGCCTAATCACATTGACAGATATAATTAACCCTCATATGACTTCTGGGGTTTGTGTAGATGAAGGAAACCATTGAGGAAAGCTGAGAGGTGAGAATAAAATAGTATGGTTTTCCTCTCTGAGCTTGGGCCAGAAAGAGGCAGAGAGCTCTCTTCATTCCACATTTGGACCTCCAAAAAAGTTACTTTATCAACCTGAGAGCATCCACAGCAAAGAACTATCAAACTGGTACAGACTGATTACATAGAAGGTGAGTCTGTATTTAGAATTCCTAAACTACCTTTGATTTCTAGAGGGTAAAGATAAAGACTGCTAGTTACCCCAGAAAGGGCACACAGAAGGTGAACCTGATGTAGGATCTGCTGTGATCAATGACAAAATTTGGAGTAGGTATCACAGTTTAGGACTGGAACAGGAAGGCAGATTGTTAGAAGACTTTTCAGCATCAGTTGAGAGACACATCAAGGCAGTCATCTAGAGAGAGGGGACATTTATAATGTGCAGCATATCAGATTAATGGCCCCAAATCTTCATACTTCCTTGTATCAATGCCCTTCACTATCTAACTTTGCAATCCCTCTCTAAAGTGAGAGTTCTCAGTCTCAATCCTACTAACATTTTGGGCTGGCTAATTCTTTGCTGCTGGGGTCTATCTTGTGCATTGTGAAATATCTGGTAGCATTCCTGGCCTCCACTTTCAAAACACCAATGTCAATTCACTCCCTACTGTTGTGACCATCAAAAATGCCCTTAGATATAACCAATGTCCTTCTCCTGGGCCCTTTTTATACAAGTATAGAATTTCACAACTTCTAGAGAGAATTGTGATAAATATTGTTATCAGTGCAGGATTTACTCACTTTTTTTTTTTTTTTTTTTTTTTGAGACTAGTTCTCGCTGTTTTTGCCCATGGAAACACAGGCTCACATTGCCCGGGGTACCACAGACTCAATCCCCAGCTTCAGCTTTCCCAGGTAGCTGGGATTACAGGTGCACAACACCATGCCCAGCTCTTTTTTTGGGACTAGTTCTCACTATGTTGCCCTAGGCAGGTCTCGAACCATGATTCCCAGTCCCAGCCGCAACTCCATAGGCTGTTGCTTACAGGCGCATGCCACTGTGCCCAGCAATTTACTAACATTTCTGAGGTCTGACTTTAGATTATAGTGCTATTCTCTTCTTCTCCTCCTATCACTATATGTTAGGTTTCAGAGCTTTCTTGGAAGAAATTTCAAAATAAGTTAAACTGAAATGAGGACATTCATTCTTTCTGGTTTGCCATGATGGTCTAATTTAACTGACTTCTCTCAATCTAATCAGTCCAGTCACCTCCTTCGTTTTCATACGACATGACTATATGAATTCAGGCACTCCTTATTCCTTTCTGGTGTTAACACAGTGTATTCATTTTTAGTTTTCCCCTCTTTCAAAATGAAAACAATCTCCTTTACTTCTTTGCTGTTAATTTTTCATTGATCCCCATCACATTCAGAGATATTTTTGATAGGATATGCTAAGAAACACTAATTTTTAGGAGTTGTTAATTGTTATCTATAAAAATCAAATGATGGGATCAAATTAGCAGAATGTTGAATTAAACAAAGATGAGCAGGTTTCTTCATTTTAGGTTTTCACAACTATAGCACTCCATTTATTATGAATTGCTGAGAAAGTACTGAAAGTACTATGAGCACCAAGCTATCATTCAAATATTATTTCACTGTTTATCTTGAAGAAAGAAATACAAAATGTATCTTAGAAATGAAAGGTAAAACTGTATTTGCAGGTGACATAATATTTTGTACATAGAGAAACATTTAAGACTCTACCAAACATAATATTAAGACTAGTAAATGAATCTAATAATAGCATCAGTACACAAAATTTGATTGCATTATGTACACTAAAATGAACTATCAAAAAGCGAAGTTAAGAAAACACCCACTTTACAATTGCATCAAAAAGAATAAAATAAGCTCGACATGGTGGTGCATGCCTGTAAGCTTCAGTCTATGAAGCGACTAGGGATTGCGGTTCAAGTCCCACTCGGAGACTACATAGCAAGACCTAGTATCAAAAAACAGCTGGGTGTGGTGGTGCGTGCTTGTAATCCCAGCTAGCTGGGAAGCTGAGGCTGGGGATTGCTTGAGTCTGTGGTACCCGGACCAAATGAGCCTGTTGTTCCATGGGCAAAAATAGTGAGACCTAGTCTCAAAAAAAAAAAAAGAAGAAGAAGAAAATACACAAGAATAAATTTAAAGAATGAGGCGAAAGACTTGTATAGTGATATTGCTATAAGTTATTGTTAAATGAATTTAAAGACAAAAGTTAAAGGAGTGATATGCTATATTAATGAATTGAAAAAATGTCCACACTACAAAAAAGAATTCTACTGATTCAGTTCAATTAGTATTAAAATTCAATGGCATTTTTATTACATTTGAACAAATAATACTAAATTTATATGGAGTCATAAGAGACTGCAAATAGTCAAAGCAATCTTGAGAGGAAAAAAGATAGATGCACCATAATCTCTTGTTAAAACCTGTATAACAAACTATAGTAATCAAAAATAGTATAGTTGGTATATAAATGACATATAGTTCAATAGAACAGAGACCTGAGAAATAAACCTGTGCTAAACAGGCAATTAATTTATGACAAAGGACCCAAGAATATATAATGGGAAAGGATACTCTCTTTAATAAATGGTACCTGGAGAACTGAACAGATACATGCAAAAGAATGAGATTGTACCATTATCTTATACTGTATATAAAAATTAACTCCAGATGAGTTAAAGAATTGAACATAAGACCCAAAATTATAAACTCCCAGAAGACATTGATAGTAAGCTCCTTGACACAGGTCTTAATAGTAACTTCTTGAATTTGACACCAAAAGTAAAGACAACAACGCAAAAAAAAACAAGTGAGATTACATTAAACTAAAAACGTGGATAGCATGGAAACCATAAAATAAAAAGGCAGCCTACAGAAAGCCTGACTTTTGCTTCCAGTGGTAAAGGCTCACTCCTATGGTACCTACAATGTAGACTAGCAAAGAAAAAGTAACCTACAAAATGGAGGGATATATTTAAATATAATATATTTGATGAGTTTAATATCTAAAACAAATTAAGAACAAATTAAAAACAAAAGCAAATAATCTGTAAAAAATGGGCAGAGGATCTGATTAGATATTTTTCCAAAGAAGACATATAGATAGCCAACAGGAATGTGAAAAAGCATTCAACATCACTTATGTTCAGGGAAAAGCAAGCCAAAACCATACTGAGATATCACCTCATACCTGTTGGAATGGTTATTATAAAAAAAAAAAGATAAGAAATGACAAGTTGGCAAAGATGTAGAAAAAAAGGAAATCATTGTAAACTGTTGATGGGAATGTAAACTTGTACAGTCACTAAAAGAAAATAGTATGGCAGTTCCTCAAAAAATAAAAAATATAATTGTCATATCATGCAGTTCTTTCCCCTTCTGGGTATTTTTTCAAAGAAAATGAAAGTTCTAAGTTGAAAAGATATATGCACCCCCCATGTTCACTGCAACATATATACAATACTTAAGATATTGAAACAAGTGAATGCCCGTCTGTGAGTAGATAGAGAAAATCTCTCTCTCTCTCTCTCTCTCTCTCTCTCTCTCTCTCTCTCTCTCTCTCTCTCTCTCTCTTTCTCTCACACACACATAATCACTCACAAGAATCTTTTTCAGTCAAAAAAAGGGGAGATCCTGCCATTTGTGAAATCTGGTTTGGAATGGACTGTACTGCTATCTGGAACAACTATACAATACCCTGAAACTTATATTGAGTCCCAGTTTCATGGGCACTGTGTTATCCACTTTTTGGATATTCTCTTATTCTCTATAGCTTCCTGAAAAAAGTTATATTTGGAGGTAAATTACTGACATTCTGTGTAATCTAAGAAAAGTCTCAATTCTATCATAATACTTGTTTGCTTGTATGATTGAGATCAAGTTAACTTTCCTACTTTTCCCAGGTACACTCCATGTTTAGTAATATTATTGAAAAAATAGATCTCATTATATGTGATCTATCTCATTATATGTGACTTCTCAAAAAAATCTATCTCATTATATGTGACTTCTCAAAAAAATCTTTCAGCATTTTATATTTATCTGAAATGAAAAAAATCAGTATGATGTATTATTGAGTGAATTTTCGCCCCTCCCCCCCTTTTTTTAGCTGCATACTAGGCAGACAGCCTTTTCAACTTGGAAACTCTTGTCTGTCTCTTCTGGGAAATATTTCAACATGCTTTAATAATTTCCATCTGTTTTTCCTCTGAGTTTGTGAAATTCCCATTGTGTGAATGTATTATTTTTTTGTCTTTCTCTTCTGATTTATAAAATAAATTATTTGAGGATAATTTAGCTTTACAGAAAAGTTCTTAGATTGTATGGCATCCTGTTTTCTTGATTGTTAATATCACTTACTACAATGAATATTAATTATATATTAATATATAATTAAATATCAATTATATATTAATATAATTAAATATTAATTATATTAATATTAAGCAGAGCTCATATTTTATTCCAAGTTCCTGTCTTTTAACCTAATGTACTTCATCTATTCTACAGTCTCATCCAGGATGTCATATTACAAATAATCCTCCTATTTCCTCAGACCCGTCTTGACTGACAGTCTCAGATTTTTCTTGTTTTAGATGACATTGGTATCAAAGGAGGAGTACTTGTCAGGTATTTCATAGAATGTTCTTCAATTTATATTTTTCTGATTTTTCCCTTCATGATTAGACTGGGGTTATAGATGTAGGGGGCAGATGATCACATATATAAAATGTCATTCTCAGCGAGAGTAGATGTTGATGTTAACCAAGATGTTA
>PVHY01018804.1:8410-28677 GCA_004024945.1 Uropsilus gracilis | reverse complement strand
CTCAGATAAAGGGGTTTCTGCAGGGCTGGGGTGGGCTGCACATGCACCCTGATAGAAACTTACAAGTGAGAGACAGCCCCACCGAGCAGGTCACAGACTGGTGTTGAATGCCAGACCTTATAGGCAATGAACCTCAAGTGTGGCCATAGGCTGCAACACCACGCTCAATGCTCATGAGCCAGGGTCTAGCCATGCAAAGAGGCCTAGGTGGGCTCCAGCTAAGGATCCCAAGCTGTTCTGTCTGCCAATGACTGAAGCCTAAAACCTCCTGGCTTTTATTTCAAGCAAAGAATCTCTCACTTTTAAGAAATGCTGTACCCTACAAAGTAACAAACTCAGCCTCACCACTTTGTGAGTGAATGACTGACCCATATCATGCAGGCCTAGGAGTGGGGAGGAGGGCAGGATTCAACCAAGTGCCACACCAGAAAGGGCCACGGCTGACTCAGACAGCCAGTCACAGATGGGCAAGGGGTGCAGCTTATGGCTCGGGGACCCTTCTCACATGTGCATCTGTGGTGCCGGGTCACTGTGGGCTTCATTGCTGCTTGAGGATAATCAGGCACATGCATTTGGACTGTTTTGTAGGATTTTGGGGGTGGTACTGACAATGAGTTCAATTTGAAACCCCCAGGAAATGAAACTGTACTTGGGGTACTTCTGGATTCTGAGGCTGAGGGGGCCAAAAGACCGTCCTTCCTGCTGTCCACTTCCCTCCCCTGGCCTGGGTCACTGCCTGACCTCTCCCACCATGTCCAGGGGAGCCTTCTTAAACACCATCAGTCCGTGGCAGTTCTGCTTCCAGGCACCTGGCCAACAGGACTGCTAAATGCCAGCACCAGACCATGTGCTCCTGAATGTTCATGGCAGGTTGATTCATGAGATCCTCAAACTGTAAACCACCCAAATGTTCATCAAAGGTAGAAGGAGGAACAAAGAGTGGCACGTGCACCCATGGACTATGACACAGCCGTGGCAAGTGACCACTGCGCACACGAGTCTTAGGAACAGCTGCTGTGGGAAAGGTGCAGGTGGATGAACTTCAAAAGCAGATGGACAGGGACGGGGGACGGTGGCACGTGCCTTTAATTGCACCCTACGGAGCGAGGCCAGGACTAGGAATTGCTTGAGTTCACAGGTTCAATTCCCGCCCGGGGCAACATAGTGTAGTCCCCAAAAATAGCTGGGCGTTGTGGCACATGCCTGTAATCCCAGCTACATGGGAAGCTGAGGCTAGGGATCGCTTGAGTCTATGGCACCTCAGGCAACGTGAGCCTGCGGTTCAGTGGGCAAAAATAGCGAGACCTAGTCTCAAAAAAAAAAAAAAGAAAAGAAAAGAAAAGAAAAGAAAAAGAAAAAGCAGATGGACAGATCCTGGGCAAGCTGTGCCCAGGGTGGGGTCAGGGAACCTGGGGCCAGTGATGCTCTTTCTCTTCATTTCACTGCATTCAGCTTATAGTAATTCATCGGCTGTTCACTTTTGATCCCTGCCCTTCTCAGTATGCAAGTCAATAAAAATAAAAAAATAATACAAGACCTCTGTCTTCTCTACTCAATACCTCCCAAGGCTGGGTGTGGAGTGCAGGGCACCTTGGGGCCCTGGAGGTCTGAGACCAATCAGGGAAGACCCTGTGAGGAGCTAACTGGCTGAGCACTGTGACAGAAATACACCTTGGCCTGGGCAGTCAGCCCACTACCAAATATTCCTTGCTGTCCCTGGAGGATGATGGCCTGCGCTGCCTCCATGCCCCCAGGAGGTCAGGGTTGCCATGTGACTGACTTTGGTCAATGAAATTCCAGTGAAAGTGACATATGCCTTTAGGGGAGAAGCTCCCGGAGCCCATGTGCCCTTGTCTCTCTCCCTCTGTGACATGCAAGTCCTCCAGAAGACTGCTGCTCTGTTTGCAAGGATCCCTGAGTGACAGCAACAAGCAGTTCCTCTCCTGTCACAGACAGAGCATCCCTGAGGGATAAACCCTGTGTTAAGGTGCTGATTTGTGGAGATGTTTGTTATGCAGCACATGCAGCCCATCCTGACCAGTACAACAGGCGTTCAAGCTGCTTTGTGGTCTGGTCTCTGACAGCCTCCCTGGCTTTGCAAACAGTATTCTGGCTGTGTGCCTGATGGAGTCTATGCTGTAGGCAGGCGGGGGTCTCAGTTATTCAAACACAGGGGTTCTTTCATGGTCTGGGCCTCTGGGCCTCTACCCAGCATGCTTGCCCTGCCCTGCCAGGTAGGCGGACTGTGCCCTAAGCTCTCAGGCTGAGCAGATTGCTCCATCTTCCTGGTGCAGTGAACCCTCTCCTGCTGCTGTCAGTGGCTCCCTGCGGACAGGCATGCAGTCAGCACCGGTCATTCCCACAGGAACAAACAAGCTCCTTTGAAGGGGCTTCAGAGGCAGCCCTTGCCCTTGATCACAGAGCCAGGGGCAGTCTGGGAGGCTGTGGATGCCTCAGCTGCTCCCTGCCCCCCACCCCAGCAGTGGCCACGGTGGCTCTGCTGACTCCTGAAGCTTGGCATGCCCTGAGGTCGTGGCCTGTCTTAAAACCAGCCTCCCTCCTCACATTTCCAAGGGCTGCACCCCCACCTGAAGGATCGCCTACTGGCTGAAGGAAGTTGGGGGATAAGAGGAAGGATCTGGGACACTGGGGAGGCGGTGGTGGAATGCTGACAATTAACCTGTTTCAGATGCTACACACTGGGATCCCAGGAAAGAGCCTCTTTCCCAGAAAAGCCTGTTTGAGACACATGACAAACAATCCCTGGCTCAGCACTGGCCTTGGGTTCCCAGTTAGAAATGCTGCCAGGGAGCCTCCCAGGACAGAAGGTTCCAAGTGGCCAGTCATCGGGCACGGTGTGAGGAGCCTCTGGCATTTTATTTCCAGCCCCACTCAGGGAAAAATGGGGGCAGCATGGGCAGGAGTCTGGGGGATGCATCAAGGAGTCATCGGCTACATAAGCATCACAGATCACCCCCCTGGCTCCTATATCCAAGGGGCTCTTGGTTCTACTGAGTCAGGTTACCTGCTCCTCTCCACAAGGCCCCCACCACAGAGCAGGCACGGGCAAGGACAAACCCTAGTAGGTTATTTGGGGGGCTGTGAGCAAGCACCTCTCCTTCCTCTGTATTGCCAAGAAAGTTCAGAGAGGGTGGGTAAGTTGCTCAAGGTCACAAAGGAAAACTAGTGCCAAGAAATAGCTTGCTTTCCTGCCTTGGTGGGTCGTTTCCTTGATGCCAGGGTACAGATCTTCCTCAGCCGAGACTGAATCCCTAGCTGAGCCAGCATTGTTCTGTGTGAGGGGTAGTCCTCTCCAGCGTATCTGCCACCAACCCCTACACATTCTCCAGTGACACTGGCTACTGTCTGCTCCCCTTACACACTGCCCTGACCCCCAGGCCTTTGCACATGTTACTCTGTCTGCTTGGGCTACTGTTCCCTCTTGATTTCCTCATTGCTCCCAATTACCTCTTTCCAGGCTGACCTCCTCAGGGATCCCTGCACCCCCACAGCTCTCACCACTGTCTGAAATCACTCCCTCATTTATTTGTTGACATGCTTCTTACTGTTGGCCCCACGAGAGCAGGGTCCCATCTGTCTTGCTGAGGCACATGGCAGGCGCATTCTCACGGAATGGATGTTGACGTCCCCATCCCAGAGCCAGGCACATGACACAGGCCAAGAGAGGCCTGAGGCTGATTGCAGGTTTGTGAATTCCTGGTTCAGTGCAGGTTCTCCGGTGCCATGAGCCCTCCACCTCTCCTGCCCCTTCCTCACGTCTCAGGTTGGACCCAGCTCTCCCAGTCAGCTCTACCCACTGTTCCCAGCCTGTCACCAGGAGCCAATGTCCTTTCCTCCTCGATCTGGCATTTGGGGCCACTTCCCACCTTCCTTGCTCCCAACTCAAGCCCCAATAGAAGGAGCTACTTATACCCACCAGTGTGCCCCAAACTTTACATACACAGGGATGGCCCTGGGGGGAGGGGAGTCTCCTCTTCTGCCTAGCAGCAAAATGCTGTCAGGTCTTCTAACCTCAGCTCAGGATCATCTCCTTTCAACTATTACCATGACATTCCAGTTGATGCCTATTCTGGTTCCCCCCACTCCACCCCGGCCACACATATACTGTACTATGAGTAATTTGGCCCACCAGGGTCACTGTCTGCCTCTTGAAAGCCTGTGGCTTCTGGTCCCATCATAGTGCCTCCGTGCCCAGCACATAGTAAGTGCTCAGAGACGTTGACTGATGGATGAACCAGTGGTGTGTGATTCTGGATGCCAGCTGCTGGCATGGTATGTGCTCGGGACCTGGCAGCACTGTGGGGGCAGATTCCCCTCTGGGTACTCAGCACAGGACTGATTAGAAAGAGCCTTTAGATGTCTGCTAGATGAGTGAATGGATGGCTAAATGTTTACTTCCCTTTCATAATGCCCCATGACTCACCTCTTCCAGGAAGTCTTTCCTGAACACCCTGTCCACTCTACCCATTCAGCCAGAGCCCTTAGTAAGCACAGATTTCAGTCCAACATTCATTTTAGCCTCACATCAATATTGTAACCTCCTTGTGGGCTCCATTTAGCTTTTGCCTGCTCACTTTCTGGGATGAAGCACCTGGTTCTTCCTGCAGCTCATCACTCAGCAACTCCTGGGTGCCAGCCACTATGCTGGGTGCCTGGGTGCAGCATCAGGACAACAGCCTCTGCCCAGGAAATAAACACTGGGCATTCTAGGTCAGGCAGATCCCCTCTGGGTGGCTTGGCTTGGTATTTGACAAACTTCAGCCCTGGACATGTGAGGACATGGAGAACTATTCCCAATGCACTAAGCAAGAAAAGCAGGTCACTAAAGGAATGCAGAAAGAATAGAAGGCCATTTCTGCCACTTCTGTTTTAAAAAAAATGTATTAATCTACCTAGTTCTGGAATCTACCTAGTTCTTGCCATTGGTGGATGGCAAGATCCCAGAGGATTCTTATTTTCTTGGGACTTTGATCTATTTGCTGAATTTCCCACAACATACACAGATTATTTGTCATGGGGTGGGGGGGGGTGTCTGCCAACCAACACCTCCACTCATAGGGTTGAAGTCTATGAAGTCTGTGTGTCCTGATTTGTGTCCTGCTTTCTAGAACAGCAGAGAGAGAGAGTGAGCAAGCAGGGGGAAAAGATTGCTCATCACGGGCCCTCCTGACAGGGAAGGAACCTGAGACTCCCTATTCAGCTTCTGCTTCTCCAGGACCAGGTTCTGCCTGAGTTCTTGCTGGCTCTAAGAGCTGAGGCCTCACATCCTTCTTATGCTGCTGTTTGTTCATGGGTTCTATACTGATCTGGCTCCTCCACAATGATGACAAGTTCCCCAGGGTAGCCACAGGCGTAATATGAGGCTGGGCATACAGCAAGTACAAAATAATAGCTTGCAGAGAGTGGTGGGCCTCGGCCCTGTTTCCCATCTGGGCAGGCATTCCCAACTCTCTGGGCAGACGAAGGTGCTACTAGCTACATTTAGAGATGTTTGCTGCCCCACCATCGCAGGGTCCCTAAACACTGGAATTAGTGTTTGGCTCTTCCACAAACCCAAATCTGATTTTGTTCCTCCCATTTAAAACTTTCCACGGCTCCCCAAGTGTCCTGAAATAAAAACACTTCCCCTACCTCCAGATTTCCAGCCAAGGTCTTGCTCCCTCTGACTATTCTTCCCGTCTGCAAGTGACCCACCATAACAGGTCAATCTATACAACCCACCCACCAACAAGGCTTTGTGCCCCCGGGCCTTTGCACATGATATCCTGTTGTTCAGTTCCATCCATATTCATCCTTCAATCCTTGCCCAGACTTCAACCCCTGTGAAGAGGCTTCCTGATCCCCTCCCCCCAGGCTGTTAATCACCCCTTCCCTTCTCCAGTCTGCTCCTCGTACACACATTGATTATCGCACTCAATACAATTAGGGGTTGACGTGTCTGTCTCCTACCAAACTGGACTCAATAGGGACTGGATCTTTTGTCTTTGTTTTAAATCCCTGGTGCCCAGATACCGCCTGCAGACAAACAGGCACTCAGGAACGTCTAGCTGACAGGTGGGTGAGTCGGTAAACAACATCTGCACAACCCTTTACAGTTTAGGAAGCCTTTTCCCGTTCTCCATCTCACTGCAATCCATTCTCCATCTCACTGCAATCCGTTCACCAGGGCCATGGGGAAGGGTGGCTCCCAGATCCCATCCCTGACCACAGGCACTGCCTCTGAAGGGCCTGGGGGCTTCTTCTCTCTGCCTGGCAGAAGCTGAGCTTAGCCAGGCGCCTCCAGCAGGGCTCACCAAGAGCAGCTTGGACTCTTACAGGAGGAAGTCGACGGTTTCCCCTGCCAAGGGCTGCTTCCCCCCACCCCCCAGGGAGAGCCTGGTGGCTGCCCAGGTGGCAGCCGGGCCGGTACAGTGTCGGTGAAGGCCGCCATCCCGCCCGGAGCTGTGGGATGCGGCAGCTCCATGAGCGAGTCTTGGTAACAGTTGCTATGTAAAACGCTCGGAGGGGGAATTTACTGTCAGCGTTAATAATAGATGAAGGTTTCAGAATTTTTGATGCCTTACGTTCTAAGCCGTTTGATTTATAATGTCTCTGGAAAGGGAGAGATGAGGGTGGGGGCGAAGGAGGAGGCCCAGAGGCATGAGCTGGGAACACATCCCCCTGCCACCTTTGACAGACGGGTAAACTGAGGCCCATGGGGAGAAGCCACAGAGCTACATGAGTCCAGAATGCCAGGACACAGGGGGATTTCAGATGCCTGACACTGCCCCAGTTCACAGGAGGAGAAACTAAGTCTGGGTCCCTCCCACCCCATGCCTGGGGTTGTTTTGATGGATTACTGCTTCTCCTTTTAGCGCGAGCAGGTGTATCTCAAGTAGTCTCCGGAAGCGGCACTGATGGGCGCCTGTGGCGGGGGCCGTGTGGGGCTGATTACAGGCACTACGGAGGCAAAATGCAAGTCCCAACTTCCCTTCTGTGTAGCTGCAAGTGGCGGCTGTTGAGTCAGGGGGGAGAGAGGGGGATCCTCTAGGGAGAGCAGACGGTGACTGGGCAGGAAGCAGGGCTGCTGGCGAGGGTCCTGCCACCCCCAGAAAGCCACAGAGATGGGGGGGCGGGCAGAGGGAGAATGAGCAGGGGCAAGGGCCCAAGGGAATGTGGGCTGTCCTGGAGGCTGGAGGCTGGAGGGAGAGGTTCTCCCTGGGGACCAGGCCTCACTTCAGACACAACAGTCTGCAGGGGTCCAGTCTGCCCTCCTGCTTTGCTGATCTTACGGAGGGAACCTTTCCCTTTGGATTTCCCCACCTTTGCTGCCCTCCAAGCCTTTGCCCAAATTGGCCTCTTAGCTGGAATACTCCTGGGCCTCCTCCAATCCTCTTTGGCCTCTCAATCCAGGCTACGATATCTTTCCTGACTTTGCACCCAGCTGGCTGGGCTCTCTCCTTCCTAGGGTCCCCAAGCCCAAGTCTCTGGGCCAGAGAACCTGAACCTGGGCAGAGCATACCACCACCTGGACCCCACTCCCTCCTGCCAAATCCCTTGGGTCCCAGACACCTCTAGCATGCTGCAGACCCACAAGCAGCCAAGGAGTTGGCAGGAGAGGGACCCCCCCCAAACCTTACCAACACCTTCCAAGAGCTGCATGTGCAGGCTCCCAAGCCCCCAAGGGCTGTGGGCCTGCTGTTAATAATGATGACAACATTTATGATCAGAAACAGCTTTCTCGCCGAGTGAACACATCAGGCAAGAAGATCGAGGCGTGGGGAAGCACCTACTCAGAAAGAGGCCTGTTTCAACCACTTCTACAACAGCCTCCTTCCCACCCCCGGCCCAGCTCCCTGCTGTATTACCGATGGGGTGATGGGCTTTTTCCAGGTCCCTTGACTCAAATGTTAGCTTCATAGACAGGATTCTGTCTGTCCTGTTCACCGTTGTGCCCTCAGCTCCCAGGACAGTCTGGCATGTGGTAGGTACCTTACAGGCAATAGTGGAAGAATGAGCGGATTGAAAAAAATGAGAAAGGGACTTCTGTCCTGTGGATGTTCACCCAGCCCTTCCCAAACCCTGCTGGGACCAGGGCTGGCCTGCCAGCATGGGGAACTGTAGTGGGGTGGAAGAGCATGGGCTCCCCTCTTCCTGCCCTCCTTCATCACTCCTTCCTCCATTCAGTCACTCATGCATCCCAGGACTCCCTATACCAGGCCCTGTGTTGGGCACTTACTTAGGTGTTCCAGATTCTGGAGCACCCTCAGATGGAGATGCCAAGTGCCCACCTCAGGAGACCTGGCAAACACAGACCCACCTAGCCTCGGACACAGCCCTGCCCTGGTCTGCCAGGCAGTGGGAGAGCTTATGTGAGAATTGGGGGCACTGAAGGTTGTGCTGGCAGATGTGGTCACCCTCCTTGGGAGCCTGGAGACTGCCCCCCCCCCCGGTCTGTGCTGACAGGATTACTGGCTGCTTTGCATCAAGGTGGAGGCCTCTGGGGAGGGGGTGAAAGGACAAGGCCCCTTGCCTGCCTGGGAGAGAAGGATTGCTTTGGGAGACCCTGCCCCAGACCCCATGTCATCCTCTCTTGGGAGGTCAGCCCCTGCAGGAATTATGGGTGATCACCTGTTCATTTATTCATCCATTCATCCATTCATCAAATACTCTCCAAGACCCTCCTCTGAGTAGACCCTGCGGGGGATCATGCTGGGGACAGTGAGGAATCAGCTGTAGTCCCCAGCTGGGGGGGAGGGCAGGAGACACTGATTATTATCCACAGGAGAGGGTGTAGGGTAGGTCTGCTGGCTGAGTGCCAGGTTAGTTGGGCTTTGTCAAGAACCACAGGGTGACTCAGTTGCAGCAGCTTAGGGTGCAGGCAGAAAACCTCCTGGCCAGGCACAGGCTAGCCCAGACTAAGGGTGAGGAGTACAGCCCCAGCACGGAGAGCTCCAGAAGCTTCTACCTCACAGGGTTTCACTGTCTGGACCCTGCTGCTCTTCAGCCAAGCTGAGCTGGGGCTAGAGGTCAGTGAGGGTGGCTGCTGGGGCCTTGGCAGATAGGAAATGCCAACTCACCCTCTGAGTTGGCTCCAGGGCCTAATGCTCCCCTTGACCTCTTTCTCCAACCTCAGGCCTGGGCTTCTGCTTCCTACTCTAGCTACCGAGGCCGTCCAGTTCTGCCTTCATTTGTCTTACCTGCCAGTTCTTTACCTGGGGGCACAGCTGGAGGAGCTTAGAGGCTGCATAATCAGTCACTTATCACTCATTCATGCCATAAGGCCAGGCTTTACATCAACTATGTGCCAGGCCCCGTGTCTAGGGGCACAATCCAGTGCTGAGATGCTGCCAGGCTGTTGAGGAGATGGTGCATACACAGGACTAGCAAACAGGGCAGTAGTGCAGTGGCAAGAAGCCCAGGCTGTGCCCAGAGGAGGATCTTGTGCCCAGAGGAGGCCTCTAACCAGCTCAAAGGTTAGGGGAGGCTTCCTGGAGGTAGTATCACTTAGGTTGGCTGCCTGTACAATGTGAGGTGTTAGGGAGCATGTTTTGTCTGTGTCTATTCCCTTTCCTTGGCTTTCTCCCTGTCCTACTCCAAAGTTTTTGTTCATCATATCTTCCTAGACAGGCAGACTTTCTCCTCTCCAAATTACCAGTCCTCTAGGAGACTCAGTTTCCCTGATTTACAAAATGGGTCCAATGAATCGCTCACATTGCCTATTTCCTGAGCACTTGTTTAGGTAAGCTCTTCGCTCCCTTCTCCCGACTCTGCTGAGAGATGGACCCAGCTGCCTTGACTATCTTCCTATCCCAATGGAGGCCTATGGACAACACCCCAATCACTGCTCACGAGAAGCCCAGAACTCTGGGAGCACCCGGAACCAAGCATTAGTTGGGGAGGGCTGCTGGGACACGCATTGTGGCTTTAGCAATGGAGTTTACAAAGGTCAACTAGTTGGGGATTATGAGTATAATTTCTATAACTTTATTAATGCTGGTTACTTGAGTTGTCATGGGAAGCAGGAGGGAAAATGAAGATGGGGGTTAGAGACATGTCATGTGATACCTTTGTAAAAACAGGAAAAAGACACCCCAGGTGCCAGGCTGCTTGACCAGTAAAGTGGATTTCTGCTAGGGACCCTTGTAAAGGGCACAGTTTACACAACTGTACACTCTGGCCGAGGTTTAGGTGTCAGCATGGCGAGGTCTTTCCCCCAAAAGATCTCCCCCACCTTTTCAGACTGCTCAGCTAAGGTGTGAGAACTTCCTGAAATCGAACACAAAGTTTGTGTGTGCAATGAAATTTTTCTGAAAAAGATGCAGAGATTATTTCCCAATTTCACAGGCTTCAGAGTCCCCACAGTTTAGACTTGAATCAGAGCCCACGGTCTGGAGGGAAAGTGGTAGAGAAGACTCAGCAGAGTCTGGGAAGGGGTACAAATGTGTTTAAGGACACAAACATCTGTCATTCCATTTTCCAAAAACTGAACTTGGGGAAGCGGGGCAGGGGTGGGGGGAGGGGACGGGACCAACACTGGACTTAAAATTTTGAGAATCAGAACCACACAAGTTTGAAAAGGGGCAGATTCCTAGGTCTCACCTCATAAGATATATGATTTGGGGATGACCTAAGCCCAAAAATCTGACTCTGGTAAAACTCTGGGGTAGTTGTACAATCTGTTAATACTTATGAAGTGCTGATTTAACACACTGCTATTGGCTTTGCTGTATGTTGGAATTTTTTCTTTTAGTGTGGTGGGGAATAATGTATATACCCCAAAGCTTATCAAACCCCACAAAGGGGTATCCATGTATAACTGTAACTAGTCTGGTGACATAAGCTCCCTTTTTGTTGTGGGTGTGCCATGGAGGTTGGGGCAGTGGAGGTTTTATAAGCCAGGGCACGGTGAGTGTTCCTCAAACCAGGAGCCAGGTAGTTGTGTCTCCCAGGGGTGTCTGGCCCCCAAAGTTTGCTGAGAAGTCCTCTTCAGCCCACGTATATGATCATGCTTTCCTCCTGAAGTAGCACCAGCCTCAAGGCTCCCCCCATCTGGCCAGGACAGCGGACCATTCACCCAGGGCACACACCAAACCAGGCTTCTCTGGCCTGAGGTCCAGGCCAGACGCTCACCCCATGGCCTGGCTTGGACACAAGCTCTTCTGTGTCTGGGAGTGAAGGGGTATCTGTCTCCCGTTCTCCCAATCCCAGCATCAAAACTAGGCCTGCCAAGGTTGTCTTCAAGGCAGTGACATGAATGGATTCATTCAACAATATAAATTGAACACCTACTGTGCACAAGGCCACACACAAGATGCCACCCTGACAGCAAGCACTCAGTCTGAAGTGGAAGGAGAATGCCCCATGAGGAATTAATTGCAAGGGAGACAGACAAGTGCGAGGCAGAGCAGGGCAAGAGGTCTATGTGGAAAGCTCAGACGGAGGAATTGGCCAGGAAAGGGTCTGGATTATTCAAAACAAAGAAATGATGTGCAAAGGTCCTGTGGTGGCATGAGGAGGGAGAGATCCAGGTGGTAAAAGGGTGGTGGGTCTCTAGGTTCAGGTCAGCCCCTAGGGGCAGATGGGCAGGGAAGACCACCAAATGCCAGGTATAAGACCAAGGGGCTGTGGCCCTTAGGGCCTTCCACTCTCTGACTCAAAAGACCAGAAAAAACTACAAAGAAACGGAGCCTTGAGAATGAGTCGTTCTTTGTTCGGGGGCCGCCATCAACCGGCACTCACACCCTCAACCACCCTCTCAGGGCCGCTGTTCCGGAAGCCCCGCCCCTTCCCCAGCCGTGCGCGCCCGCGCCGGCTTGTTCTTCACTGGTCGCGCGTGCCAGAAGGGGCAATAAGCCTCGCCTTGGGGGCCCCGCCCACAATGTAGCCCCGCCCATTTCCGGGGCGGGCGAGATCGCGGTGGCCGCTCCACCCCTCCGCAGAGTGACAGCCAATCAGGGGCGGCGGCCCAGGCTAAAGACTGGGGCCTGAGCGAACACAAAAGGCAGGAAATACAAGGAGTCTCCTGCCCTGTAACCATGACTACCTGCGCCCTCGCGCCACCGCGCGCCCAGTTAGGGGACTGGTCCTAGAGCGGCACCAGCCACACACGTCTGTGTTCCTCCCGCGGTGCAATGGACCGCCGGCCACCACGTGGCTGCGAGACCCTGATCTCCACAATCTCCACTTGATCGTCTGTAAAATGGGGTCACATTTTGCCTAGGGCCGAATTCGCTCATTAATTTACTACTGAGCTCATACTATGTTCAAGGCTAGAGATCCACCGGTAAACAAGACAGATGAAGTCCTGCCCTCAGGTGGCATGTATTGGAGTGTGTGTGTGCTGGGAGGCAATCGATAAGTTAAAAATATAAGTAAATTATACAGGGTACTGGAAGGTGACTGTGTGCTTTGAGGAAAACACAGATCATCAGGAAAATGGGGAGCAGGAGGAAGTTTAAGATAGGATGATCTAGTAGACCCATACCAAGAAGTTACATTTGAGGGAATGCCAAAAGGGAGAGGGAATTAACTATGTGACTATCTTCAATAAGAACACTGGAGTCTGGCCCGGCACGTGGCGCATGCCTTTTATCGCAGCCTACTGAGTGCGAGGCCGAGGCTAGGAATCGCTTGCGTCTGTGGGTCAAGATCCATCCGGGGCAACATAGCGAGACCACATGCTGCATGCCTGTAATCCTAGCTACCTGGGAGGAGAGGCTGGGGATCGCTTGTTCCGTGGGATCAGGACTGCTCTGGCCAACATAGTGAGACCTAGTCTCAAAAAAAAAAACAACAACAACAAACCACACAAAACACACAACACTGGAGTCAGGACAGCCAGTGCAAAGATTCTGAGGTGGCAGTGTACATGAAGAACGGGTTCACTGTATCTATAAACCAAAGTAAAAGGGGAGAAGATGTGAGGCTTGACAGCAAAAAGTTCTTCTAGGGCCTCAGCAGGTGTTCAGTGCAATCAATATTCATTCCTTTCCCTTGGTCAACTTCCTTTTCTGCTCTCCTCAACCCTTCCTTCCTTTTCTCTTCCCATGCTTTCTCTTTTCCTCCCTCCAGCACAGGTTGGGAAGGACCTGGATCACTGGCCTGGGCAACCAACTCTACGCTAGGGACTAAGGCAGAGACCAGAGCTGTAAAGTCTGGCCCTGTCCCCCTTTACACAAGTTGTTCTCTTGTTCCCATCTCTCAATCTGACAGACTCCCGCCTAAGCCTTTAAGACCCAGTCAAATGTCACCTCCTCCAAAAAGGATCTTACCCCTTCAAACATATCCAACACAGCACTGACCAAAAACACCCTGCAGCTTTCCTAAAGAGGGAAGGGATGCATCTGCCCTTTTTGTGCATGAGTCAGCTGTTAAACAACAGAATGGTTAGCAGGAGAGTACTCGTCAATCATAAAGTACTGGTAAGACAAACCCAGAGTTGATGGCCAGTAGTTAGTAGTAATTGTGTGTGGCTTATCCCTGTGTGTGAGGGATGGGGGAGGGGGGGGAAGATGAGTCCTGTCGTACCCCATCATCTACCCACAGGTGCTTGAAGCAGGCAGGGAGCTGGTGAGGCAGAAAGAAACAGAAGTCCTCTGAGGATGACAGCTGGAATGATGGAGAGTGCTGAGCCCTTGGAGAAATGTAACCCCTACCCCGGATGAGGGTAAGGGAGATTAGCAACTGTAGTTCAGAATGCATACAGTTCATTGTTTCTGGACACCGGCCTTACCTATTGAAATACCCTTGGTGTATAGGGATTCCAGGTTAAGTGTCTCCCTTGGATACCACTAGTGTGTTTCTAGTAAGTACTGTGGATGGGGGAGTCAAGGCAACAGGGCAGTGTTGTAGTTAACAAGATTGGCCCTCAAGTCAGCTCTGCTGTTTAACAGGTCATGTGAGCTTCGGTCTTCTCATCTATATACAGGGTTAACAGTAATACCTGTAGCTGGGCATGGTGGCACGTGCCTGTAAGTGACAGCTCATGGAACTGCGGCAGGGTCTGGGGATCGCGGTTCGAGTCCCCCTTGGGACAACACAGCGAGACCTAGTCCCAAAAAATAGCTGGGTGTGGTGGTGCACACCTGTAATCCTAGCTACCTGGGAAGCTGGGGATTGCTTGAGTCCGTGGTAGCATGGGCAACGTGAGCCTGCAGTTCTACCAGCAAAATTAGCGAGATCTAGTCTCAAAAAAAAAAAAAAAGTAATACCTGTACTTTGCAGGGTGTTGCGAAAACTATATGGGTCAATGTGAAGAAGGGTACAGCCCTAAGGACCTAGTAAAGGTTGGTTTTGGTGATAAGAGAGATTCAAATAATAACCCAGATTGGAGATTTTAAAGTCAACACAACCAACGGCCGGGCACAGTGGCATGTGCCTGTAAGTGTCAGCCTATGGAGTGCGGCTAGGACTAAGAATCTCAGTTCAAGACCCGCTTGGGGGTCTTGAACATAGCGAGACCTAGTCCCAAAAAAATTAGCTGTGTGTGGTGGTACGCGCCTGTAATCCCAGCTACCTGGGAAGCTGAGGCTGGGGATTGCTTGAGTCTGTGGTACCCCGGGCAACATGAGCCTGCGGTTCCATGGGCAAAAACAGAGAGACCTAGTCTCAAATAAAATAAAATTAAATAAAAAAAAAGAAAGTCAACATAACTGATGTCCTTGTTTTGGAGCCACAGTTGAACTACACTTCCCAGCTTCCCTTGCAATAGGGCATGGTCGCATGACTGAGTTCTAAACAACAGACTGTGAGTGGAAGTAATGCTTCCCTTCCAGGCCTGAGAGCAAGTGGGGGTCCTCCTGGAAGGCAGAGAATTATTATCACATGGAGAAAACTCTTGTTACTCTGAAACATGAAGAATAAACTTACAGAAATGTTAGGGGCTTGTCTGTTACTGCAACTAGTCTTACACTAACTAGCACTTACCCATTCACTCAGTTACTTTGTCAATAATTTGTGAGACCCTTTGAATTCATCTATGCTGGACATTGGCGATACAGAGCCAATGAATTCTGCCATGTGGAACTGACAGTGTGGTAAGAAAGGCCATTCTTAATAAATACTAAGGGGAGAGAGACTGGGACAAGAAAGCTTTGCTGAGATGAGAAGTGAAAGAAGGAAGCAGAGAGCTCCAGGCAGACAGGTCAACAGCAGTAAAGGCCCTGAGTGTGTGGGAACATAATTCATTTCCTGGAGCTCAGGAGGCAGATGAGGCCGAAGGGATCTGTGATCATCACATCCCCTTTCTGAGTTTGCTTTCTCATCTTAAACATGGAGGCGACCCTAATAACACTCTCTCACAGGACATCTCCAGATCTCAGAGAAGAGACCACACTGGAGTGCTCCTGGTGCTAGTTCATTACCAAGAATGGTCAGAAAAGCCTCTCTCCGAGGCCTGTGAAGATTCGAGGTGAGCAAGACTATCTCTGGGGCTCAGAAGGCAGAAGCAGGGAGGGAGAACTGCCGCTATTAAGGCTCCTGCCACGCAGGCTAAATATCAAGGATTGTCTCCAGCCGGGAGAGCTATTAGGCAGCAGCGGAAGTGCTGACTCTCTGGGGAGGCGGGCAGGACTGTCCCTGGAGGTAGCTCAGCAAGCTGGTGCTGAGAGCGGGAACTCTCTGCTGATGGGCAGATGCTGGCTACCATTCAGCCTCTTCCTAGACAGGGACAGCTGAGATGTGTATTGCAGGATTTGGGGAAGGTACTAGAGGTCTTTGGGAGCTGATGTGCTAGGCATCTCCTTAATGCTCAAGACTCATTGCTGTCTTCTGAGGTCAAAAGCAGGAAAAGATACACCAGACCTGGGAGACTTCCAGCAGAGGGTTACTGGCACGGAATATCTGCCTAGGAACTGAAGCCCCTTATGACTCTCAGTGGGTCACCTCACTCAGCTAACACACCTGACATGACTCCCTCGTTCTCTGCTGCCAGCATTCAAGCCTCTCCCATGACTCAAGCCTGCTCCTGCTTACTTCAGCACTCTAGACCTCACCTCCATGCCACTTCCGTGCTCCCACTTCCGTGCTTTCGCATTTGTTATTTCTTCTGATAGGTGTGCTAGACTTACCTCCCATCCCCTTACATCTTTTCTGTCATCTTTCAAGAACCACTTGGAATTCTAATCCTGGCTGAGTGAGTTGGCCAAGCAACCTCCCCTCTGATCCGTGCTTACTCATAGAGAACATGCAGAAGCTATTTCTTACCTCACAGGGCTGTTGGTACAAATTAAACACAACAACGTATGCAAAAGGCACCCAAAGGCATATGGCAGGAAGTAGTTATTTTAAAAAGCAGACCTCTCCTCCCCAAATTCCAAACAATCTGACAGCAGCACCTCCTTCAGGAAGCCTTCCTTGACCACATTCCCAGTTTAGATTAGGTGCCTTCTTCGTTCCTAGCTCCCTGGGTAACCCCACGATGCCACAACAATTTGTTTGGGTATCTTCCTCCACTGCCACTGAGAACAACTATGAGGGCAGGGACAGTCTTGGTGGGTGTGGGAAGAGTGAGTAAAGAAGGGCTGTATGGCACAGGTCCAACCTCAGCTTCGTCATCTATACCAAGGGCTAAAATCACAAGCCTGCCTTGCCCCAGGAATCCAGGATTCTTGGTATCTATGCTCAAGACCACTTTGTCTCTAGCTCTGCCCAGAGCAGTCCTGACCTCCGTCTTGGCCTGAAGTCTCCTTTCTGGGCTGCCTCTTTGGCATTTTCCAGGACTGGGGACAGGGCTGCTCCATCTGCCTCATCCTCTGCCAAGCCACCAGTGAACAAGTAGCTCAGTGCCAAGGAGTCAGTCTGAGCTTGGGGCTGACTGATGAGGGAGTGATAAAACATCCCAGGTGGCCCCAGAGAGTCGGGGAGGCAATGTGTGTGGGTCTATGAACTGTTTCCATTTTCCCCAGAAACCTCAGAAGTACTGTGCATTTACCCCAAACGAAGCCATGCTGACACAAATTCAGTCGTGTCGCTGCAACGGGCTGGAAGCTGTTAGCTGGAGGCCCTACTGGCTATTCCCCCCCCCCCAAGCTTAGATAGGCAGTTATGAATGTCTTTGATTAATAAGAAATGGGGCAATGAATTAATTATTATGTAATAAATGCAGTTTGACGGCCATATCGTTCAAAAACATGGTTCATGTGTGCGAGAAATAATGAACGGGTCCTTCAATAAACACATGGCACTCTGGTGAGGCATCCATTTTTCCTCCATAGAGCCCCTGTTCTCCAGGGAAGTAGTAACAGCATGGGCATCTTAAGGGGATGGCAAGAGGACCTGACTAGAAGTCCAGAGAGAGACAGAGACAGGCAGGCAAATAGGCCAGGTGGCAAAGAACACTGGTGGCTGGCCTTAAATCCCTTAGAACGGGGGCTTTAGGGGGGCTTGGCCGAGGTATCACCTCCTGCCCAACGCCAGGGACAGCCCTGTGGCGCCCCTTAACCCGAGCCTGCTGCCTGCCACTTTCTGAAAGGAGAGGAATGAACAGATGTTTCCTTGAATCAGTAAAATAACGTAGGTTCCCAGATGGGCTGCATGGCGGAAATACATCCTCCCCCTCCCTCCCTTTGTGATAAGGTCTTTCTTTCTGGGGAGCAGCTGAGCGTCAGAGGGTGGCAGGCGGGGGCATAGCACCACTCGGGCATCTGCGGGCTCGGTCATCGCCCGGTGTCTCTGGAGGAGAACACAAAGGCCTCTGCCTGCTGCTGTCTGCATCGCGCGGCAGACAGGTGCTCGTGGACGGCAATCTGCCCAAAAAGAGGTCATGGGGGCCTGATGGTCACGGGTTCCCCGGGCAGAGAGCGGACCGTACCCGAGGAGGCAGGCCTTTCGGGCTGGTCACCCCCACAGCCCTCCCGCCCACGTCGGAGCAGCTCAGCAGCCCGCTCGGTACGCGCCCCAGGCCCCGCCCCCGCCCGCCCGCGTCCAATCGCCTCCCGCACTACCGCTCCCGCCCCCACCGCCGGCTCACCCCTCCCCTCCCGCCACGTTCAGGCCACCAGCGCTGTTCGGCACCCCCCTGGACCACCGCACAGCCTCCCAGGGGGCTCCCTGCCCCCGACCCTCCTGCAAGTTCTGCTGGAAAGAGACAGCTTTCAAAAACACATACGGGACCTGGTCACTTCACCGTTTAAAAGCCTAAGCCATCAATGGTTCCCATTACTAAGGCAGAAAGTCCTCGAAGGGTATCCGGGCCCTGCGGCCGCCCCCACCCGCGCCGGCCTTCCGAGACACACACACACAGACACACACACACACACACACACACACACACACTGTGGCCACAGCCAAGCTCTCACGGGTGGCTTCACACGGAGGGGCTGACACTGGCATTCCAGCAGGGACCGTAGAGCCAAACCACCTCTTTCCACGGAATGTATTTCCATGGTTCCTTCTCTTTTTCGCTACCTAAAAACTTTCCAAGCGTCTGTACAGACCCAGTTCAAACCTCCACGACCTAGTCAAGTCCCTCCGAAATCCCCCAACCGACCCTGAGACCCACAGTTGGCCCCTTCCTTTGTGCACCCCCTCTTAACTTCATTTTACAGCTGCCTCCCCTCCCCATCAAAGGGCAATTTATCCGCTTACCCTTCAGTCTCCAGGCAGGGCCAAGAGCGCCCCCTAAAGGCGGGTTCCGGCTCAGGTTCATCGCTAAACTCAGGGTTCCACACCCCAGTATAGGTATCTCCTGAAGGTAGTAGGTGGTTGGGCGTGTGGGTGAGCTTAAATGTACCCAAAAAAGAATCAAAAGACCCACATTAAACCATAATGACCTCTAGGGGAGCCTGTAGAGGAACTCTGATCTATGACTTTATGTATCTCCATTTTTTTTTCCTTTTCTCCTCACTAACCCTCGCAGCCACCCTTAGTTGTCTAGGCTGGCTTGAAGGACAGCCAAGGGGGCTGGGAAGATCAGAGTTTGGAAGGGTCACCCAGGGCAGTTGGGCCTGCACTGATCCCCACGAAGCTTTGGAAGGCCATTGGGTCTCCCTCAGTCAAGCTAGATGACAGTGAGAAAGTGGAGCTGATCCTGGCAGTCCCACAGGGACTAAGTGTCACCATTCATAAGCTCACTGGTGTCTGTAAGCAGTCTCTTAAGCACCCATTATGTGCTCAGAACAATGCAAGGACACAGGAATGACTGGATCTCCCACTCAAACCAGAATTATGGGAAGTAACACCTCTCACTGGTCCTCTACCTCGTTCCATTTTGGTCTCCTATCCTATTCCTCAGTTCATCAGGTCTCCCACTGCCCAGCCCAGGGGGGCTGCCTAACAGACCAGGCCCTGGCTGGGATAAAAAGATGCCCCTGATACTGCTATGCTTTGTGTTAGTTCCCAGTTCTGGCTGGCATCAGTGGCACCCCAAGGGGCCTGTTACAGACTGGATCCCTGGGCTACCCCAGGACTGTGATCAGACAAACCAGAGGTAAGAATGGTACATTGGGCATGTGTGTGTCTGCCCCCAGTGCCTGACCAGATGACCCTCAGGCTGCTCCCATGTCCACTGGCTTGGAGCATGGAAGCCTGTGGAGCAGAGGAAAGGAGTTGCCCCCATACTGTGGTCAAGTGGTTGTCCCAGAGAGAATGCTGTTTGAGATCTGCTGCTCCACATGCCCTGGCATTGCCAGTGGTATCAACCAGCCTGATAATGCCTGGGTGTCAGCAGAGATGAGTTGCTGGGAAGTGGGGCAGCAGAGCCCTGGAATGCTACTGTTCAGGCCTCCTCACCCCTCCAGTGGGATCCCTCAGTCTGGGGGACCTTGCATACAGAAAGGGTATAAGAAAATGGTTAGGGCATGGAACTGAGCAGATTCCTTCCAAATCACAAAGGCTATCATTTATCAAGTGCCTGCCTGTGGTAAGTGTTCTGCCTACATGAGCTTATTTAAAACTAGGGCTGGAATGAATGTATTTGTAACAGCAAAAACACTGTCCACGTGTCCACCCCGCAGAGACAGGGCACTTATATAAGTACCTACTGCGTGCTCCCTGTGTCCCAGGTTGCAGACTGCGCAGGGGGGGAGGCAGTTGAGGGGTCCCTCCAGTTGCTGAGCAGTGTCTAGAGGGTCCCATAGACCAAACCAGACAAGCAGCAGAGTTCTTGGTGACAGGAACTGCTGAAGACAGGGTTTACCTGGGACTCTGGGGCACACAGACGGATCTGTGGGACTGTAAACTTCCAACTTCACACGCTTCTCATTTGCCTTTTTTTTTTTTAAATGAAGAAATGTGTTTTTTTCTTTTTAAGGTTGTGATTTTTGGCA
>PVHY01018803.1:0-29027 GCA_004024945.1 Uropsilus gracilis | reverse complement strand
CATTTTGAGGTTCTGCTTTGGTTTTCTTTTATGTATATTCTATTTATTCGTCTGAGAGTTTTGGTCCTAGGGCTTCTTCCAATATTTCTTGGAGTGGGGGTTTGGTGGTAGCAAATTTTTGGAGACTTTGTCTGAGAAGGTTCTAATTTTTCCTTCATACTGGAAGGACAGCTTTGCAGGGTAGAGTATTCTTGGCTGGTACTTTTTGTCTTGGAGTTTTTTGAATATATATAAACCTAGCAAAGGAGGTGAAAGACCAATACAAGGAAAACTTTAAAATACCATTAAAGATAGAGAAGACACATTGTAATGGAAAGATATTCCTTGCTCATGGATGAGAAGAATCAACATTATCAAAACAGCCATCCTATTGTAAGCAACTGACAGAGTCATCGTAATTCCAGTAAAAATCTCAACGACGTTCTTCAAAGAAATTGAACAAATATTGCTGGAATTAATATGAAATCACAAAAATTTCAAATAGCTAAAGCCCTCCTTACTAAAAAGGTACAGAATGGTGGCATTATGCTCCCAGACTTCAAGTTACTACAAAACTGTAATAAAAATTGCATAGTACTTGAACAAAAACAGATACACAGACCACTGGAGTTGAGTTGAAAGTCCAGAAATAAAATCACACATATATGATCAAGTAATCTATGACAAAGGAGCAAAGGATATACACTGGAAC
Organism: Uropsilus gracilis; assembly: GCA_004024945.1. Classification (NCBI taxonomy): domain Eukaryota; kingdom Metazoa; phylum Chordata; class Mammalia; order Eulipotyphla; family Talpidae; genus Uropsilus; species Uropsilus gracilis. The sequence goes on along the minus strand of PVHY01018803.1, from coordinate 28,336 downwards.
AAGGAAAATGCCTTCAATAAATTGTGTCAGGAAAATGGACTGCCACATGTAAAAGAATGAAACTAGACTAATGTTTCACATCATAAAAAAACAAATTAAAAAATGAACTCAAAACAGAAAAAATAAATCTTAAAATAGGAGAAAATATAGGCAAAATGCTCCATGGCATAAGCTTCAGAAACATCTTTGCAGACTCATCTCCAGAAGCGAGGAAAATTAAGGAGAATATGGTCAATTAGGACTCTATCTAACTAAAAATTTTCTGTACAGCAGGAGATGACCATCAAAATGAGGAGACACCCTATTGAATGGGAGAAACTATAAGCACACCATACATTTAGTAAGGGACTGATATCTAAGATCCATAAAGATTTCACACAGTGCAACAAAAACAAACAATCCAATCAGAAAATGGGCAAAAGAGCCAAAAGACACTTCTCCAAAGAAATGCAAATGGACAAGTGGCATATGAAAAAATGTTCATTATCTCTTTTTAGGGAAATACAAATCAAAACCACAATGAGTCACCACCTCACATTGAAGCTGTGACCCCAACATGGAAAGTGTATTTTTATTCATGAAGTTTAGGCATTGCATTAACTGTGTCTGAAAAACACAGAGGCCTAAAGAGGATAAGGGTACTTTTACTGTGTTGCAATTTCTGGGTGTAGAAGAGAAAATGAAGCATCAAGAGGATGTGTAGAGGAAATTGGGTTTCTGGTTTGGAGGGAGGGTAGAAAGGATAAAAAACAAAACAAAACAAAACAAAAAAACAATGGATCAGAGACTGGGACACAAACTTTTGGGAAGGAGAGAAAAAAGTTTGGAGAGCTCTGTGGTTTTGGTGCCTGGAGGAGAAGGAGTCTTCTGGGGCTACTCCAGCATCGGGCCTGGGGGGTCGGGAGCCATGTGAAGGTGGAGGAGAGGTGACCCTGATGAAGTGATGAACCACTGTGCAACCCAGATAGACCAGAGCTGAACTTTGTCTTGGGAGTGGAGGAGGACCAAAGGATAAGGACATAACTCAGTGGTTTTGAACTGAGGCAAACCCCATGCATTTCCCCAAGGAGCAGAATTGGGGTTCCTTTCTCTTTAGAGTACTTGTTCAGGTGTGGGCAATTAGATTCTTTGTTGTTTTCCCCCTTACTTTAAATAAACCTCTGTTTACCCTTATTACTGCTTGACCTCTGAATAACTGCTTGCGTGCAGGCAGAAGAACCCACACTGACAAAAATTTAAAAGGAGGTAGTCGCCTACCCCGATAACAATATCTGTGAGAATAGCCTATATTAAAAACAAAGTGAAACAAACAACAACAATAAACCAGAAACAAATGCTGGCGAGAATTTGGAGAAAAAGGCACCCTCTTACGCAGGTGGTAGAAATGTGAACTGGTCAAGTCATTATGGAAAACTGTGTGGAGTTCCTCAAAACAGTAAAAATGAATTTACCATATAATCCATTGGTTTCACTTCTAAGAATCTGCTCAAGAGACACAAAAACATTAATCCAAAGTGAAGCCTGCATCTTACTACAGCACTACTTACAATAGCCACAATATGGAAAGAATCTAATACCAACCCCCCCAATAATGGATTAAAATGATGTGATATATATATATGAAATATATACATATATATAAATATATACACACACATAATGGAATACTGCTCAGCAATCAAATAAGATTAATTCATGCCATTTGTAGCAACATGGATAGAACTGGAAGGGATGAAGTTAGCCAAAAAGAAAAAAGATAAATTTTGCATGGTCAGGAAGAAGAAAAACTTACAGGTAACTATAGATCTGAGGCATACAGCAAGGGAAAGGTAGGAAAAGGAAACAGAGGAGGGAAGAGCACAGGGACTATGATGATGGATCATGGATACTATTGTAGTGGGAGAATTATCGGGATTACACTCAAGTCTAGAAATCTAATACTGTCCAAAAATTAACAACAATATCAGAAAATAAATACAAATATTTAATTTCAAAAGAAAGATCCATAGATTGGGAAGGACAAATCCAACTGTTCTCATATAACATGCTCATCTATGTAGAAACCTGAAAGGACTGACTACAACTGTCTGTGACTAGATTATTATGATTCATTAAAGCAAGATGGCAGGATATAAATTAATATATGAAAGTTAATAGATTTCTTATATACATTCAATGAGTAAATGAAATTTTAAATTAAGTGCATAATAATATTTACACTAGCATTTTCAAAATTTAAATAGAAATAATATGTGGAATCTATCTATAAATGATAGAACTCTGATAAATAAAATTAATAAGCATAATTGGCACTTTTGTAAAATGTTCATTTTCAATTTTATAAATTTAATGTAGTTACACTTACACCTAAGGAGGTTGTTTTATGAATATTGCCAAACTAGTCTGAAGTTTATAGGGCAAGGCAAAAAATCCAGAAGTCAACATAAGAACAAAATTGAGTACTGATGTTATCCCTCTTCAAGGCTTATTGTAAAGTTGTGATAATGAAGATGGTGGGGAGTTGGTTAAAAAACAGATAAATAGAATAATGGAACACAAGGGAGAGTGAAGAAACTGACCACCATAAAATTTGAGAAAGGAGTTAAGATTATAAATTGGAATAAACATCGTCTCTTAAATAAGTTATGCTGCAACAACTGGTTATCCACATCAGAAAACAATGAATCTTGATACAGACTTTACACCCTTCACAAAAGTTAATGCCAAAAATTAAGATTTTTTAATGAAATTTTTTCATAATTGCCAAAACTTGGAAGCAATCAAGATGTTCTTCAGTGTTGAATGGATCATTTAACTGTGGTGCATCCAGACAGTGTAATATTACTCATTGCTAAAAATAGATGAGCTATTAAACCATGAAGATACATGGAGGGAATGAAAATGCATTTTACTAATTGTAAGAAACAAATCTGAAATTGAAGCCAGGACCCTAACATGGGCAGTATTAAAATTTAGGCATTGATGCCATTAACTGTATCTGAAAAACACAGAGGTGAAAGATGGCCTAAACAGGATAAAGGTACTTCCTTCTTTTACTTTGCTGCAAATCCCAGGTGGAGAAGAGAAAATGAATCACCAAGAAGGTATGTAGAAGGAAATTGGACCCTCGCTTTTCAGGAGAAGAGGAAAAAAAGAAAGGATAGAAAAAGAGATGAGCAGGAACTGAGAGAGGAGACTTTTGGGGAGAGGAGAGACACAAAAATAGTGAACTGGTTAAGAGTAGCCTGAGTGACCAGCCTGGACTCACCCCTGGAAGAGTGAGCTGGTGGTGGCAAGTGGCCATGGTGACTGGTAGAAGAGTGACTGGTGTGGAGAGTGTGGCACTGCAGCAAGGTGGTGTGGAAAATTGGTACCTGGAGTTGGCCAGGGATTTTGAAAGCTGATTTTTGCATCAATATTTGTTGAAGAAATTTGAAGAAATCTGGAGAAGTGGAGCAGCTCGGAATGCTGGAGAGAGAAGCAAAGAGAAGACACTGGAGAAAAACTGGACTTTGCAGAATGCCTGTCTCAGTTTTGGAGGGGTAAAGGGGCACCATCATGGACATGTGTCTTTGGGACCTTTGGGACTGAAAATGGTGACTTGGGTAAGATAACTGGCCACTCTTGGCTTTAAGGCTTTTTTTTTTTTTTTTTTTTACTTTCTGTTTTCCTTGTTAATTTCTCTTATTAATAAAACCCTGTTGTTAAGTTGCATTTGACTGGCAACTGCTAAGGCGTGAGTGGTACAAACCTGAGGGAACCTAGGTGGCAGAAGCTGCATTTTAAAGGGTGCTGCTTTTTTCTCTTTTGGCTTGTTGGTTTTAGGCTTCTGCCCCCTTTTGCATCCGATTTCAAAATGATTATGTACTGTGGGTTTTCAAATTTCTGACTTTCTGGAAAAGGTAAAACTGTGGAGACCCTGAAAAGATCAGTGGTTCTTAGGGGTTGGAAGACTAGAGATGGATAAGCAATGATTACTTTTTGTTTTTGAGGCAATGATTACTCTGTATGATATGATGGATACACATCATCATACATTTTTCTAATTCTATGGAATGCACAGAATATCTCTAAGATAAGTTATGAACTTTGGCTGATTATGATGTGTCCATGTGTCTTTAGTAAAAGAAAATAGACTGCTTTGGAGGGGGATGTTGCTAATGAGAGGTGATTTATGCTTGGGGGCATATTGTAACCAAATAAACAATCAACTTCACCACTGGTGTGCCTTGAATGGGGTGCAGAGTTTGTGTTTTATATATTCCTTGCAAAGGATTCAAGAAATTTCTAAAAAGCATGCATGTTTTCTTTATTTTTCATGCATTTTTGCTCTCAACAAGATATCTGCTTTTCTCTTAAAGTTTGCAGTCAGCTTTTTTTTTTTTTTTAACTTGGAATTTTCCAAGAGTACAATAGGTTCCAACAACATTATCTGGTATTCTCTGCTACGATTTTTAATAACTTTTGGCCAGACTAAGATGTACTTCATTATTGTAAAAATTTTTAGTTATAAGAAAAATTGTTTATTTCTATTTCAAGTTTTAACCAAAATAAAAACTGCGAATAAAGTGAAGCAAGTAATGCATGTTTGGAAAAGCGATGAGGTCCTCTGAAAACTGTCATTGTCTTGCATTACATTGGAAAAGGCTTCTTGTAATTTTCCCTTTTAAGTGATTTTGGCATTTTGAGATATGCCATTAAACAAATAAATGTGTTTCTGTTTTGACAGTTACAGGATTTTTGAGATATTTATTTACAATATTACATGCAATTAAGACATATGGGATGCCATCTCTCACATGTCTCGTATAGGTTCTCACATTATGTTACATTTACCTCGGTTTTTCTCTCTCTCATAGTCTCAGTTCCACTCACTTTCTAGGATTTGTTATTATTTTGGTTTATTAAACAGAAAAATTTCAAGTAAGAGAGAAAGTCCTAGGTGACAATCAGAGATGATGATTGGAAGCCCATTTCTTTAGCTAATGAATTTGCTAATTTTTATTTTGTAATCTTCATACAATATTTTTTCACATTTTTCATACAATATTTTTCATATTTTTTCACATGGTTGTTGTTTCCCTTATGTAAGGTCCTCCCTTCTATATTGTATCCCTATTCCCCTATCCTAGTTCCCCTTTCTCCCCACCATCCCAACTTTTGTGCTGCAAGTTGTTGGTCCATGTTTGACCCACTAGTCTTCTCTTTTTTTTCTGGAACAATGTCTTTTTTTCCTGGTGCTGACTTGCACTCTTGGACAACAGCAGACTAGGTTGCTTGGATCTCCAGGTGTAACTAAGGCAGACAGTCAAGCTGAGCATGTCAGGAACTTGTAGGGTAGATGCATGGTGCAGTTCTCCAGGATCCTTTCTGGTGTCTGTCACATGATGCTGCTTGTGTACCATATAGTTCTGGTGGCTCCAGCTCCTCTCCCCTATTGTGTTAGCAGCTCTGTCAAGGGGCCACTACCACATCTCTGTAGCTTTCTTTCCGTTGATTGGTAAAGAAGGAGGCCTCACATTGCACGAAACTGTGGACCAGGGGTTCTGCAGCCCCAAAAATGATGCAGGTAGAAATCTTGACCAGTCAGCACAACCACTGGTCTCACCTTCTTGTCTCAGTGGTTCCAAACACCTGCTTTTCCTTCCCAGATGGTGAGTTATCCAGGGCCATTATTACTTCCTTTCCTCTTCATTATACCTGCAGGTGGAAAGACTTTTTTTCATTCTTAGTACAGATCTGATTGAGGTTGGAGTAAACCAAGGGAGGGACCCCCTTCTTGAGGCTGTGTGGGAGCTGACCTGAAATGGGGGACCCATGAGGTGAAAGCACCCATGGGCGAAGCTCTCTGCCCCCACAAGGAGGGGTGTTTCTGGGAGCTGACCTTCACAGGGGACCTTTAGGGCACTGCCCCCAGACCCCGGGCAAGGGAGTTGTTGAGGTCATCCTCTGATTTAGTAAACAATTCTAAGCAGCCCTGCGGTCAGGGTATTTCCCTAAAAAAGTCAAAGCAAATCCTACTTACCTTGGTGGAGTCTCAGTGAAGGAATAACAAAAGATTGTTTTGGAATGCTTTTGAGAACTTATGTTAAAATGTTTAAGTTTCAAAGCAAATCCTATTTACCTTGGTGGAGTCTCAGTGAAGAGATAACAAAGTAAAAGATTGTTTTGGGATGCTTTTGGGAACGTTATGTTGTTAGTTAAAATGTTTAAGTTACACCTAAGATAAATCTGCAATCTGTTGATGTTAATTGCATATACTCATAGAATGCTGATGTAATCGCCTAAAACACTATATATATCCCCGAAAACCTCAAATAAATCGCAGCAGATTCATCACCCCTTAGTGTGTGTCTGTTCGCCAATCACCGGCCCTGTATCTTTCCTGCCCAGCTGAACTCTGGTCATCCGCGGCCTGCGCCCTAGCCCGGCCGGTCCGTAGCAAGGCTGCCCCAGCGAAGGTACCCAGTTCCTACCCCTTGCCCATGTGGAGGCAGAGTCCAGCTCCTGCAGCCCGAAACTCCTGTATCTGAAACCCTGGTGGCTAGGATTCACTCTACCCCCCACCTTTGCCAACAGCCTAGGCTGTGGTAGGGATGTGATGGAGTTTTTCTTCAAAGGCTTGAGCTGACTGAAACGACCTCAACTCATACCTCCAGCTCATCTAGTCTCAAGGTTGGGCTTGGAAGTTGGAGCCTACTAATCCCCTCTCCCAGCTCAGAACCTCTGGGTGTTTGCCCTGTTCCCACCCCCTAGACACTGAAAGGGTGAAGCCAGGGTATTCATCCCTGAGACTCTTAGATGCTGAGATCCTGAGACCCCAGTGGTGCAAGACTTACCCTACTCCTTGCTGGGGGTTCTCCAGAGGGCCAGGCCTTTTGAAGGGAACTCAGCCCCTACTCCCAGCCTGGCTTGGACCAGGGCTGGGCCTAGAAGGTGGGGTTTACAAGTCCCCACTCCCAGCTCAGGACCCTTGGGAAGCCCATTTCTTAACATTGCTTCTATAACTGAAAATTTAAAAATTTTATTTAAAGAAGAAAAAAAATCATAAAAAAGATTCAAAGGAATAATTCATCAAATACATGGACTTATAATTTCTAGAAAGAAACTGTGCTCCATTCTGAGGCTATAACAATGACATAGGGACCAGGAATTGGAGAGGGGCTACCATAGCCACTTACTATGGATGTTGCTTTCTATCTAAAACTCTGGGTCATCACCCAGTACTGGGTCCACCTCATGGTTGTAGCCATTGGCTTTTACATGACTCCTCCTAGTCTTTGTTGAAGGGCGAGTGGTTTCAACTGTACATAACACTAATACCGCACTTGGAGACTGAGGAGAGAGAGCGACATCAGAAACACATAGTAAAATATGAGAGCAGACAGTGGGCTCGAGGGCCTGTTCACCAACCTGGCAGAATGAGGCATTTTTCATGGGTCTGAGCAAGGAGGACTTCCGCTATCAGTGGGTCCTTATTCTCTCCACCAAAATCTGGAACTAGAATGAGTGATTACATTTCTCTACAACCACTTCATTTCATAAACCACCTCTGTAAAGAAGGTGGGTTAAAATCACTCTTTTTGGCTCTCTACAGAAAGGAGAGCCCATAATCTTGAGATGTTAGCAAACAACAACTGGGCTATGTTGTTACGGGCGCTTAACAGTGCAAAGGAATTAGGAGGTGAGAAGTTGCTGTTTGTCCTCTCCCTTTGCCACCATCTTAGTGTGCATGCTGTCCCCTGTGTCAGAATAAATGCATATTGGATATTATAAAGGTTCCAAGAATTGTCTTTTATTTGCCCAAATCAAAAAGTAGCCTGCCTGGCCTGATTGCATGACACTCTCTCATTGTTCCCTTAATAAATAAATTTGTTTCAGTTGGCTCTGTATTTGATTAGCCCTATTACAGCTGAAACCTATGAAGCTGTAAGAGGCATCACTGGGTTCTTGGTTCTCTGAAGTAGTTTTGGGAATGTGCATTCTGAGATTTATATTGTGTGGTGATTATGTGATTTTCAGATGGTCCCTGGTCATTTAGCTTTTTGTTAGATAGTGTTAAAAATATGTAGTGCAGGCCAGCAGTTCAGCTTCACTTGGGAATGATTTGGAAATGCTTATTTCCAGACCTATGGATTCAGAAATACCAGCAGTGTGGGATTTGTAGCCTTCCAGTGTCTGAAATCTGAAGAACCCACTCAGAAGTTGCTGTTCAAAAAAAAAAGCAGAAACAAACAAAAACAGCATAAGGTAGGGAGCAGAGTGTGAAAGTTGAAGACAGATTGATGATATATCTAGGGGGAACAGCCCACCATGGGTCAATGCAGTCATGTCAGGTCTTCCATGTCAGTCATATCCTGGAGTGATTCTGCTTTTAGGCTTCCTTCCAGCCTCTAGACTCTCTTTTACCTGCCTATCAGTCAAGACCCTTTATCTGGGATCTGTCACCACTTTCTTCCATCAATGATACTGCATAGTTCATCCTCTAAGAATCAGCTTCTCACATGTTCAGGCCCATGACTGGAGGCTAGTGGAACCACCACAGAATAAACAGCTTGTGTCACTGCATTTCATCATGAATTCTCCAAATTATCAAACCTCCTTCTATGTCCATGTCTCCCTGACTGAATTTCTTTTAGTTCTTTTCTACCCACTACAGCTGTGAATTTTCATTATAATAATAATAATTATTATTATTATTATCATCATCATCATCACTATTTTTAGCTCTTACAAAATCATGTTAGAGGAGACAGGAAATATTTGCTTGTAAATAATAATAACCCACTTTGGTTTTCACTGGTTCTCTCTATATAGAGGATATATGTATATATTCATATACTTTCCTGACAATGGGGCCTTTTTCGTAATTACTTCCAAAGCATGTTAGGTTTACTCTGTTTTATACTTGGAGATAATTTATAAGTTATTGAAATTCAGTGGTGAAAATGGAAAATGGTTGGGCATCCAGTACTACCCATGGCACCTCCTTTCTGGGGTAAAAAGACAAGACAGGTGGAATATAAGGCATATAGATTTAAATTCAGACAAATATGTTTGAGGTCTGGGCTGATACACAACTGAAAATAGGCTGTTGCATGGGATTTCCAGCTTTGCTATATGAAATTGGTCAGATTCATAGGGGGTGCCTTACTCACCTGGGTGTCATTGTCTCCTGTTTGAGATTGCGAATTTTCAGGAGGATATGCTAAAATGTGAGAATGATCTTGATTAAAATTTCCTTCCAGAGAGATACAAGGGGAGGAAGAAGTAAAGCAGGTTTTTTCTTTGTAATGTGATAACTCAGGAGCTGTTCATGGCAGGCAGGAAAACAGAAATAAGGACATATAAAGAGGGTTGGAACAAAAATAGGGATTCTGATTCTGATATTTGTGGGATGAAGATGTGAGCCATGTGAGCTTGGCTATGCGGCCAAGGCCTGGGGCCTGCAACCTTGGGCATGGAAGAGTTGGAGCACACCAAAGAAAGTTGTCTTCGAGCTTGTGGACATGAACTCTGACAGACTGATACTGATGAGATGATCAGGACTGAGAGACTGAGGATTTTTAGACAATCTGGGAAAAGGACTTTGGACAATGTTGAGAAAGGTTTTGGACAATATTAATGTTTTTGGAGTTTCACTTACATGTTTCTTTTTGTAGTAATTAGGAAACTACTTAGTTAGAAATAAATTAGTCTGCACTCTGAGAGTCTTGTTTTGGCTTGAGATTTTGGTGAGAAAGAACCCATGGAAGTTTAAAGGAGGGTAAATTGAGGTAAACTAGTCTAAAGCTTAAACTGTGCTTCTATTTTTTTTGTTTTTTAGGTCTGAGTGAGGGAGAGAGCTGAGAGAAGCTGGAAACTGACTTTTGCATAGCAATAGTAGGTGAACAGTGAAGATGCTAATTAACTGCTTGGAGCCTGCTTCCTAGGAAAGAGCAGGCAGAGGTGTTCATGTTGAAGTCAAAAAGTCTTTTTTTTTTTCTCTTTATGCCTTGTTTCAAAATGAGTTTTCTTCTGGAGGAGGTTTGACATTTCCACTTCCTGTTTTGGCAAGAAACCAGATTTTATTTAATTTCTTAAACTAATTAATGTTTCTGCAAAATTTGGGGGAAAGGGTATAATTCAACTTTGTTTCTTGACATGGACAAATATTTAAGAATTCATTGTGGTTTAAACAATTATTTCATCTCTAATAAAGGAAAACAAAAAAGAAAATCAACATTATGCAAACCTGCACATTTCCTCTCCCCAGAAGTAGATTTTCATCATTTTAAAGAAAGGAATTTTCTTTTACACTTGCATATGCTTCAGTTATTAATCTAAAACATTTAGATATTTTCAGAAAGTGGGGAAAGGAGGGAGATCACAGTTTTTTGTTTTTTGTTTTTTAAAGCACATTTATGACAAGTGGAGGCCCAGATGGGTTTTGTATATTTGGTACTTGAGTGTTCAGCACTGTTTCACCTTTGTGAGCACGGCGTGAGTTGGGAGCCTGGCAGTGCCACGGGCAGTATCTCCCCAGGCTTTGCATCATGAAACAAAGCCAAGAATCACTGCTACCTCTGGTGCTATAGTTGTGTTTTCCATGCTCCACGCCCAACCCATCCTGTATGGCAGTGCATACTGTACTCAAGAGCTCACATATCCTAGCAACGCTGCAGTAGATTCATACAGCATAGTTTCACTGAACACTGGTTAGACAGTGGCCTCTTTGGGGCACTTAGGACACATTGTTGAACAAGAGACATCACACAGCGTTTATCTTGTAACACAAAGAAAACCAAATATGTGAGTAAATCATGGAAAATTATGAAGTGATGAAATGAACATAGGGAAGAAAGGAAACAGCTGAATAGAGGTGTGGGGGAGCCTGGGTGGGCGTGTCACAACTACTAGACTATGCGTAGCTTTATATGTAGAGATTGGAACAGATAATTGGAGGAGGTAAAAAATGGAGCTGCTTGGAAAACATGTAGGAGGCTCCCAGCAGACAGACCAGAGAAAGATGCTCAAATGAGGAGGAGCAACCGGATCTACATGGCTGTAGTCAGCGAGTCAAGGTCAGCAGTTCATGGAAACAGGAACATTACAAGAAATGAGGCAAAACTTCCCTTGCCTGGGTGTGGATAAAATAGCCCTATGCTGCTTTGTGGAGAACAGACTGAGGTGAAGTGTGGGAAGGTCTTTTATAAGGGTGTTGCAGAATTGCTCTAGGGAAACACATAAGGGTGGCAGGAGTTGGGTGGCTGGGGAGAGGTATAAAATTCAGATACTCAGAACACATGGATATGTGGTGGGAGCTAAATTTAGTACTAGATGTGAGTGACTGGGTGTAAGTGGGCAGAATCAGGGAGCGTCTTTAACTCTGGATGTGGTGATAAGGAGCTCCTGTTGCCAGACCCTGTTTCCAGATCTTGGATGTGGACATGAGGGTGAAGGCATGGGTCCCCTCCTGACTTACGGATGCCTGGCGACATGGAAGACTTGATGCTCAGGGTGCCTGTGCATTCTTGGTGAGCACTGCTGTGGGGTCAGGAGACTCACACACCATGGACTCAGTTTCTCCACTCAGGACCTGAAGAAGATCTGAAATGTCAAGGGATATCTTGACAAGGGGATCATGATAAAGGTAGTTCCTTAGGAAATGCACCTTAATGGATCTGAAATGGCATATTAAGAAACTATAGAGTGGATTAAAAATTGACTATGAAGTTATGTAAAACTGAACAGTTAGGGTGGATAAATCCAGAAATTAGAAGGTGTTACATAAAAATAAACCAGAATGTTATGGCTTATGGAAACAGAAGAGAGTAAGGAGCTCATTTACATATTTGTGAGCATTTACATATACTTTCATTGTGTGTGTGGTAGGTTTATAAACATTTTCATTTATTGAACACAACAGCCCTAATAATGAGTGCCCTTCCATTTCATTAAATGAGCAGAAAAATAAAAAGCTAAGTTTGTTCAAAGTTCCCCAGTTGTTAGAGACTGAATTGAATGCTGACCACATACTACAATACGAGGAGCTGGGTTCCCAGTGTATCACCATAGTAGGTTCATGTTAGAGTTAGCTGATTCTGCAAATAAAAACACAGAATTCCTACTTAAATCTGAATTTTTTCTAATTACTTTTGCATGTATACATTGAGATTAAAGAAAAATATCACAAAGCATATACTTTTAGCTAAAATTACTATCTAAATATGTTTCTAAGATAATGTACTTCTAAGTTAAACACCCTTAAAGTTTTATTTTCTATAATGATCTGGTTCTCCTAGCAGTTTCTTACTTTGAAGAATTCACATATAAGATTCCTTGAAAATATAGCCATTCCCCATTTCTGTTGTAATACATCTTTGACATCAGTCACATGTCCCTTCTTTCTTTTGGTGAATGGTAATGGTAGCACATGCTTACTGTTAACATCATGCACAGGTATACTTGATCCACTGACACTAAATGGGGAGCTCAGAACTGCTTGTCAGATTTCATTTCTGGATCACATAATACCACCTTTGTTAGTATTGAATACTTTCCATTCTTTAAGGTTCCACTGCATCTCTTGTTCACTGAATTTTTGTTTTATTTTATTTTTAAAATAATTTTAATTTTATTCATTCTTTAGATTTTACAGTATCAGCAAATGGTTATTGGAAAGCCTTCTCCCGTCTCCCCTCATTGATGACCCCTCTGTTCACTCTGGCCCCTTTCCATGTTGTTTTCTGTATCTATGTTGAGTCTTTGGGTTTCTTCGTTTTCTGTGGCAATGTCCTTTTCTTGGGTGAGGGACTGTCATCCTAGAATATAACAAACCTTGTTGGTAGATGTTCAGTCTTATCTCTGTACTGGGTAGCAGTTCATTCTCATTTGGAATCTATTAGTAGTTTCTCGTTGACTATCTTCAATCAATTCCATTCATTATAGAAGATACTCGTTGTGAAAGGCATCTGCTGAAAACCTTTGCTGGTCTTTTCCTCTCCTTCAGAATGTATCTTTGTGTGGGGCTGCAGTCTCATCTCTGTGACCTTCCTCTCTCATGGAATGGGAAGGGACACCTTGCTTTTCTGAGTTGCGTATCAGCCCTTAGCTTTTTGCATATCCACTCATTGTGTGGCTTTAGGTGTGACTCTGTGACAGGTGATGTCCATGATCATTTCTCCCGTTCATTATACGTTGTCTTTCTCACAGTTCCTTCTCTTGCGTTCTGCTCTTATTTGTGCGCAATATTTTGCTCTGGTCCCTCAGCATTATATTGGTCCAGTGAATTATTATTATTATTATTATTTTTGAGACTAGGTCTTGCTATTTTTGCCCATGGAACCGCAGGCTCATATTGCCTGGGGTACCACAGACTCAAGCAATCCCCAGCCTCAGCTTCCCAGGTAGCTGTGATTACAGGTGCACGCCACCACACCCAGCTATATTTTTGGGACTAGGTCTCACTTTGTGCCCCCAGCAGGACTTGAACTATGATCCCTAGCCCCAACCGTGGCTTCCTAGGCTGCCACCGACAGGCATGTGCTTTCATGCCCGGCCCCAATGGATTATTAATTCTCTTCTCATTCTTTCTGAGGATTAATTGGGGTGAGAGTGAAAGAGAGGGGCCACCTTTATAGTCCCTCCCTGCCCTCACCCTCCCCCTTCCCCTCACCCTTCCCTCTCTTCACTCTCCCCCCCTCCCCTTGTCAAACCTGTGCCCCTCCCATCCCAGAGCCCATCTGGTTGGGGACCACTCCCCACCTACCACACAAAGCAGAGAGGTAGCTGAGTGCATGAAGGAGGGCTGCAACTGCCTTTGGAAGCAGGGAGGCCACAGGTAGCCCCGGAGCCCTAAACGAGTCCTGGCTACCTACACCCTCACTGACTTTTTAAATGTAGTTCATGGACACACCAAAAAGAACTTTTCATTCAATTATTTCCTTGCTTTTTATTCCCACCTTTTCAGCCACACACAAGATGCACTGTGCATGTTCCCATTTGAGGAAAGTAGTTGGTAACATTCCTATAAAAGAAAAGCATGTTTAAAGGAAAGAAATTCACTTCAAATATAGTTGTGGCAAGCGCTGTAATTATCCACTCAAATCATAATTTCTTTTTCTGTTTAGGAGTAATGTTGTCCCTTTTAATAATAGCCTTGACATTTGAAGGCAGACATTTTTTGTTCAGTTATTTCCTTAATGCTTTCAACAGTTTCCTCTAACTATAGTGATGCGCTTTGTTTTCTTTTATTTTGCTTAGTTCTACTGCTGAAAAGATCATGAGCGTTCTGAATAAGAAAGGAGAAGGCTTTATTCAATGGATTATTTCAAAAATCAATATGAATCTAGGGATTTTTCTCAGAATTGAAGCATGATTTCACTGCTTCAAAGGAAGAGTCGCTCAACAATTTCATTAGAGACAACTGTGAAAGGACTGAACAGGACTTAATGCCAACAAAATCACAAAAGTCCTCTAATTGCTTAGTTCCAACAGTACGAACACTAAGTTAGAGAATCATTTCATGACAATGACTCTGATGTCAAGAGAAAGAAACTCAGATGGTAGAATATGGACAACACAACTGATACCTCCACTTGAACCATTCAACTTTGAATGCACATTGTACTTTCAGGCAAACATCCATTCAAATAAGTACATTTTCCCCACTAACTACTAACTCAATAAGGGATTTACTTTAAGTATTTCTTTTGTTTCTGAGTCTCATCTTGCTTCTCATGCCAGGTTTTAGTCAGAATAGCCTCTGAAAGAAAAAAAATAATTTCATGCACATGCAATGGGGATTTTTTTCTGCATTGTGATTTTTCACATCTTTGGTTATGCTTTAAAAAAAGGTGAGGTATTGAGGTGTTTGATAATCTCTGTAATTATAAGTGGAATTATTATATTTTTAATTATTTTAGTAAACTTGGCATTCAGGTTTTGCATCCTCTATCCTAGAACTGAGTTTTGGTTTTGAAAACTATCTAAGCAGCTTTCTTTTCCTCAATGATTAGCAAACATACGGCTGGTGCTGCATGGGTCAGTGTTTAATTTTGGCCAGCTTGGTCTGGTGAATTTTTTAATACAATTCAAAGATCACGTAATGTTTTATCTTCTGCATTCCATGAAATGCAATGAGAAGAATTAATCAGGGATCAGAGGTGTTCTCCCATTTGCATGACTCTTGTCAGAACCTGTGTGTCCACCTTGGCCTCATTTAGTCATGACTCACTGTTACTCATTGCTCTGAGCCATCTCTAGCAGCCACAGGCTCAGTTGGTGAGCACAGTCTCGCTCAGGTCTCGACAGATGCTTGAGATCTCACTATTCCTTTCCATGTACCTTATCGGGGGCAAATGCCAAAAGATATGCTATCTGAGAACATTAGAAATGGTGTCACTTCTCACAACCCGGTAATGGTAATGCTGGGCGGATCAAGGTTCCTCCCTGTAATCAAGAACACCTGCTGGTGGTTTGTACAGACGTAATCAAATCCTCTGAAGGTGAACTTGTGAGTCAGAGTGATGCATGAGATCATGTAAGTTCTACCTCCCAGAGATGGAAAGACTCATAGAGCATCCAATACAAACCTTGTCCCTTTAAGGCAACCAGCCTAGTAATGCGTGGTACTTAAGCAGATTCTAGTTCCATTGTCACTACAATGGAACAATGCCATGCACCTTTAGAGTTTTATTGCACAAAGCCTGTTTTTCTGGTTAATGTAACTCCTCACTAAGGCCTCGAAAGCCACCAGTGGTACACACAACACTATAATTTTCATTTATATGTCCATGAGAAAATCAGTTCATCATTTTGAGTCAAAAGCACTTTATATTAGCTCTCCCATATTGGCCCTGGTCCTCCTGTCCCTGGGGTTTTTCTTGGGCTAGGTGCGCCAACCCAAGGTTTGACACCAAGTCAAAGCTTGACATGTAAGAGCTTTTTTATTAAGGACATGTTCAAAGACTTGTGAAGGGGTGGGGGTAAAAAATGAAGGAGATAATTAAGATTAAGGCAAAGATCCAGGTTTGGGAGACACGTAAGGAGCTGAGAGGGAGGAACAAACCAAGTTTGCCTCTGAGGCAAGGAGTGGGGTTTTCATTCTTCAGGTCAGGTATTAGCAGAGGCCACGTGAGGATGCCAATTTCCTGCCTAGTGTCCTTTCTATTTTTCCACCGGGACATTCAATCTAGTAGCTACAGGTGGTATTAGAAGCTGGCCAGACAGAAGTCATGGACGGTGCTCTTAACTGAAAAAGGACTGTACATGTTTTAGGCTCCTTTTGCAGGATACAGAATGTGCTAACATGGCTTTGATCTCGGTTTTCCAAATATATTAGTGCAACTCTTTTCTTGAAGTATAATACTTTACTTCATAATAGTTTTCAGTGCCTCTACTTAAGATTATTGAGGTTATATAGTTAATACTACCACCTATATCCAAATATAGCCCATAACTTTGAAAGTATTACAGTTTCATAAGCTAGACTGCTTCCTCAGAGCGATGAAAGGACCTCAGATAATCACAGGTGTGTCCACCACACCACCATGGTTGTTTTCCCCATTCTTTCAGTGTTCTGAAAGGGTGCTAATTTGCTCTAACTCTATAAGTAAATCTGTATACCTCATGACCTTTCAAGAATGGAGCAATTTTTTCTGTAAGAACAAATTATCAATATAGCAGGATTTTGCTTCACATTGCTTTGTGATTTTTGTCTCTGAAGATGTAGAGAATTGGTATAATGCTCTAAGAAAGTGTAGTTTTGAAAAGAGCACTAGATTGCTTTACCCACAGAAATGTCTGACTTGGAAAGGCTCCTCCAGTGGGGACCTGGAAGCAATGCACCACAGACAGGATTGTGCAGGCTTTCTACAGGAAGAAGAAAATAACTCAGTATAACTATCTAATTTTCCAAAGGTCCCATAGTGAGAAAAGAAAGGCATAGACTTTCTTTGAGTTCTTTTGTTTTCTGTGTTATTATCTCTGCCTGGAATATGAATCTAAAGTTTAAGACATCTGTGTGCTTACTTTCTCTTTCTCACATCATTCAACCTGAAATTGTCCCAGTAAGTCCATCTCCAAGAGTCAAAGGATATTCATTTTATTATCACTATCACAGATATATGTGTCTGTCAAATGTTAAATGTAATATAGAATGAGACAATTTTTGTTGTTAGAGATTAAAACAGGAAATTATAATATGTTGGTGGATAAGAGGGACATGATAATGTAGAAAGGCACCTGTATGTCCTCAGGGAGCCATGTCTCAGAACCTTGGAGTCTCTTACACCTAATGAAGGTGTAGGGAGATTCCAGGAGCTGATTGTCTCAGTACATGTTAAGGGTCCAATACCTTTAGTCTTATTGGCAATGTCTGAAAGAGAGGTAATAGTATAAATTGTTGGAAAAGGTCCTACGAAAATTTGAGAAAAACTGATTACAATCACATATCAGTTTTTCTCAAGGACAATAAAATTTCAATTATGTCATATTACTGTTGACATTACTCTATTATAAAATATTAGTGTTTTGTATTTATTGAATGATGTAGCTTTATTAAAAAAAATCTTTTCAGAGAATTTATCTGGATGAGAAACTGTACACAGGGGAATAATCCCATGAAAATTGTGTTGTGTCATTTGTCAAGTTTTAAATTTGACTTATGATATGCATAAGAAATCATTTTTTCTCATTCATCATCTCTTCCTTTCTCTTTTGTAAGTATATCAATGTCCCTGCTGAAATCGTGTTATTTTTCCTCATATATAATTTGAGTCTGTTTCAAAGAACACTATTATTATTGGGGTTCAGGGATTCTGCATGTGATAATAATGTTTGAAAAAGGGATGCTTTAATTTCTAGAACCTGAAAGCATGTCACATGCCACATGCAGTAATTGCTTTATGTAGGATGTGGTGTCTGGAGGTTCTTAAAAGTATGTCAAATGGAGTCTCAGGAAGACATCACAGGCAGGGAAGGCAACATGCTATATGCCAATGTATGGCATATGATATCATATGCCAATGTGTGGCCAATATCCTCCAATCTGGTGCAGAGCATTATAAAAGAGGCCATATAATGTCACCCTTTCTCATTCAAAAACATCTTTAAATCCATTTTCTATAGAAATTTAGATTTTACCTTGTGTATAGGTCAATGAGTCTGAATGAGTCTGAATATTTGACAATGAGTCTGAATATTTGCACAGAGTTAAATTGAGATAGGAGCATGAAGACAAAGTAATAGCTAAGCAGGCAGTCATGATAACAATCTTGGCAAAGTGAATAGTTAAAGTCAACATGAGTTATTGACTATTTAGAACTGATTGAAGTATGATTCTGCAGCTATTGGAACCATGTGAGATGTCTGGAAAGAGGCAGAGAAAAGAGCACTGTGGTTCTGTGAATTAAAGTATCTTCCAAAGAAACATTGATTATCTTCCAGGAGAAGGAAATGAGAGAAGACAGGATCTTAAGCACAGGCTGGCATCATCAGATGTGTTGAACTGGCAGGTCATACAAGGAGATGTACTCCACAGTGGTGCCATAAAAACTGGGTGCTTCATGGTTTAAGGTACCATCACAGAAGGGCAATTAAAGTGATGGGTCTAAAGTTGGATAGGAGGATCTGAAAATGAATTAAGAAGGACTGAGGGTTGAATTGGGTGAGTCCATGTATTAGGGGGATAAGTAAGACGAGGGATTTACCAAGAAGTACTGGAAGTGAAATGTATTGGGGGAAGTGAGAGTAGAGAGTAGGAAGCCTTGCAGAAAACAGAAGGTGATTAGCAGGACCAACCAAAGTATCATGAAGTAAGAGGGAGATGGATGAAGTGGTACAGGAAGACATGTGTTTCTGTGCTCGGGATACCAGCCTGGCAAGGGGGCTGCTTGGTGATAATATGTAGCAGTTTCTGGGGATGAGAGGAGGAAGCAGTATCCCTGGTTTTATTCTGTGTTCTGCAGGGACAAGGCCAGGAAAATGGATGATGCCAGCTGTGGGTTAACTTTTTGGAAAATGCTTCCTCTGCTCCCTTCGTCACTTAGAACAAAGAGGGAGAAAGACCAGTGCAGCCCAGAAGCTGATTTAGAAAAGCACACTTCATCTTCAGTTATTTTTTCCCCTCAATTCTTGCTATAGGACTAGACCCTTCTACCTTGGTGAACTTCAAAGGAGAAAAAGAACTTTCAGTAATTTTGGCAGAAATGAACATGGTAAGTGGATCAGCCTGGGAAGGGAAGAGGATGAGTTGTGGGCCAGTTCTATTTTCTCTTTATATTTTTTTTCCTATTTTTAAAAATTAATTAATTAGTTTATATATTTTCACATCTTTGTATTCTCCAGGGATCAACACCACCTTCCCTCCCTGTCCACTCCCTCCAATCCCCCCCACCCCCAGTTGTATTCTTTAGTTAGGTTGTTAGCTTGTTTTGACTTTTCCTCCTGGCCTTTTGCTTGTTTCCCCTATTACCCATATATAGTGAAACCATTTGGTTTTTTGTCTTTTTCTTTCTGGCTTGTTTCTACTAATATGATTTCTTCTAAGTACATCCATGTTATCATAATTTGTTAATTTTGTCATTTTTAATTGATGAGCAATATTTTATTGTTTATATATTCCATATCTTCTTCATCCCTTCACCTGTTTTGGCACATTTGGGTTGTTTCCATGTGCTTGCAATTATAAATAGTGCTGCAATAAACATACGAGCACAGGTGTCCCTTTGTATAAGCGTTGAGGTCTCCTTTGGGTAGATTCCCAGAAGAGCAATTTCTGGATCATATAGTAGCTCCATTTTCATTAGTTTGAGAGTCCTCCACAACTGTTTTCCATAGTAGCATAACCAGTTTACATTCCTACCAGCAGTGTAAGACTGTTCCTTTCTATCCACATTCACGCCAGCACTGCTGTTATCCAATTTTTTCATGTGGGCCATTCTTACTGGTGTAAGGTGGTATCTCATTATTTTTATTTGCATTTCCTGGGTTACTAATGTCATTGATCATTTTTTCATGTGCCTGTTGGCCATTTGTATTTCCTCTTTGGAGAAGTATCTTTTGAGTTCTCCACATTTTTTGACTGGGCTTTGTTTTGTTTTTGTTAAGTTGGTGAATTCCTTGTGAATCTTTGTTATTAAACTCATCACTTTTGTGGAGAGCAAAATTCTGTTGAACTTCTTTTTGTTTTGTCTGTTGTCTATTTTACTGTACAGAAGCTTTTAGCTTGATGTAGTCCCAGCTGTCTATGTTTTCCTTCATTTTTTTTTTTACCAGCTATAGATGTATCCACAAAGGGATTTCTGAATTGTAATCTGTGGAGGGTTTTGCCCAACTTTTCCTATTTTCATTTTGACTTTTATATTTTTTATCTTTAAAGAAGAGAAAATCAACAAAGCAAATCAAGATACTCACCACCTTCATTGCATCCCTTTCACCACTCACCAATTTCATTTCAGGTAACTTCAATTCCAGTTAGGTTATTGATTTCCACTACCTTATTTTAATTTTGCTACATCAGTTCATTCCCCCTTTTTCTCAATTTCCTCACATACATAGATCAAACCAATATTTGTTTTTATTTTTCTGATTAACCTTCCTTCTATTTACCCTTCAATACTTCCATTTTTCTCCAAATAACACAATTTCATCTTTTCTTACTTTTGTGCATGGAGTTAGAAAGTGATTCAATCTCTCGGTGGAATACATAGTATCCCATTGTATACATACAGCATATCTAACATCTAATACTTTCTTTCACCATGTAAACTTTTTTTTTCATTTGAAGTAGTCACATTGTTTATTTCTGTTTTCATTTTTCTATTGTAACAATCAAGTACCTAAAAATGACACTATTTTTGATGTCATGAAATATTCAGCAGTGCTTTCTTCTATGTATTTTATTATTGCCTGTCATATCTTTAATCCACTTAGAATTTATTTTTATTCATGGAGTTAGATAGTGGTCCAATTTATTTCTCACATGTGGCCATTCACTTTTCCTAGGCTATTTGTTAAAGAGATTCTCCTTTCTCTGTTGTACAGTCACAACTCCTTTGTCATAAGTTAGGTGATAATACTGATGCTATATGAGTGTGTTTACTTGTGTGGACATTCAATTCTGTTCCACTGATGTGTGTTTATTTTTATCTCAGTTCTATATCATTTTAACAGCCACTGTTGTTTTAGAGTATAGTTTAAAATCAGTTAAGATAATGTTTGACTGTTTAATTTTTCTCCTTTGTTCCCTAGTTGCTTCTAGCTATCTCAATAACTTCATAGGTATGCTTCTTCCATAATGGAATGCAATTGTACAATACAGAAAACAGTAATCTTTTCATTTTTTTCTTTACTTAGTAATAAAATTCCAGTTTCCTCTATGTCTTTCATGGTTTGATACTTATTTGTTTTCAGTGCTAATTAATATCCATTGTCTGTGTGTGTGTGTGTATTCTACAGTTTATTTCCTTTGCCTGCCTACTGAACAACATCTTGGTTGCCTCCAAGTTTTGGCAGTCATAAATCAAAGCCTATATAAATATTCATGTGAAGGGCTTTGTTTGGATATAATATTTTTACTCTGTTAGGAGAGTGATACTGGATTGTTTCTTACTGTTCAAAGTTTGACATATACTAAAAAGTTTCTGTACAGCAAAATAAATTATCATCAGAACAGACATATATTACTGAATAGGAGGAGATAATTGTACATAATATACCTGACAAAACAAAGGGTTAACATCCAATATTTGCAAAGACCACATATAATTTAGCAAAAAGGAATCTAATCAAGAAATGGGAAGAACACTTTATTTTAATCATTTCATCACAGACTTACAGATGACTAAAAGGCACTTGAAATCTGTTTAACATCACTTATTATCAGGGAGATGAAAATCAAAACCACAGTGAGGTACTACCTAACTCCTGTGGAAATAGACCAAAGAAGATGCCACAAACACGCAAAGGAAAGACATGTAAGAAACAGAAAACAAAACAGAAACAACACATTTTGTTTAAGATGTGTACCATTGATGAGAAAGTAGACTGAGGCAGCCGCTATTGGTTACAATAAGCAAGTTCCTCAAAATATTAAAAAAGATAAGTATCATACACCAACAGTTCCACTCTGGGTTATCTACTGAAAAAGTATATCACCAAACCAAGGGATACATGCACTCCTATGTTCAGAGTCAATCTATGGAAAGAATCTAAGTATCCAAACACAGATCAATGAATTAGGAAGATATGATGTGTACCCACAATATAATGTTACTAAGCTATTAAAAAAAGATGAACTTTTGCCATTGGTGACACCATAGATGGAAATGAAGGGCGTTATATTAAGTGAATTTAAATCAGAAATACAAATACTGGATGATTTTACTTATAAGTGAGATATCGAGAAACAACAGCAGATACACAAAGGAAAGACAAAAATAACTAAACTAGACTAGACACAGATGCTCCACATCACTAATAAT
This sequence comes from Uropsilus gracilis, assembly GCA_004024945.1. Taxonomy (NCBI): domain Eukaryota; kingdom Metazoa; phylum Chordata; class Mammalia; order Eulipotyphla; family Talpidae; genus Uropsilus; species Uropsilus gracilis. The sequence goes on along the minus strand of PVHY01018803.1, from coordinate 5,870 downwards.
CAGGGAAATGCACACTGAGATACCATCTTACACCAGTAAGAATGGCCCATATAAATAAAATAGACAACAACAAATGTTGGTGTGGATGTGGAGAAAAAGGAATTCTCTTATACTCTTGGTGGGAGAGCAAACTGGCCCAGCCACTATGGAAGACCATGTGGAGGACCTTCCAACAATTGAAAGTGGACTTACCATTTGACCCAGCAATCCCACTACTAGGAATCTACCCAGAGGACATGAAAACATTAATTCAAAAGGACACCTGTATGCACATCTTCAATGTAGCTCTGTTTACAATTGCCAAGATTTGGAAACAAACCAAATGCCCCAAAACAGATGATTGGCTAAAAAAAAATGTGGTACATATACATGATGGAATACTATGCATCCATCAAGGAGGACAAATACATATCATTCATAGCAACATGGATGGAACTAGAAAGACTCATATTAGCAGAAATAAGTCAAAAAGAAAAAGAGAAGTACAGGATGGTCTCACTTATATGATGGCTATAGGGAAAAACAAACAAACGAATAAGAAAAAATGAAAACAACCAATGGGATTGAACAATGGAGCTAGAGAGGAGAAGGGGAAGAAGGCGGGGGAGGTGAAAAGCACAAAAGATCAGGATGCTAACAAGTGTTAGTGAAGTGGGAAAGCCCTAGGGTACACAATAATGGAAAAATGTAATATAAATATAAAAATACATATGTGCAAATTTTAAAACATTTAAACTAAATTTTAAAAAAAGGACAGGGTTATTAGGGAATGGAGAAAAAAAGAGTGCCATCTGCATAATGTCAGGCAGGCAGGAGAGCTGCTTTTCCCCAGTGTAGAAAAGATTGTACTGATTCCTTTTTTTTCTTAATTGATTTTTTTATATATGTTTCACATCTTTATATTCCCTGGGGATCACCTACCACCTTCCCTCCCTGACCACTCCCTCCCACCTCCACCCCTCCTCACGCCCCCCCCCACATACTGATCCCTTTTAAGGAATTTTTATGTACATGTCTATGGCCTAAATTGTCAACTGGAATGAATTTTATAATAATAATAAAAACAAAACAAAATAAACAATAAAAAAGAACATAGAAAGAAAATAAAAGAAAAGCAGGGTCAAGTTTAGAAATTACCAAGTTCACCTGGGAGTCAGAAATGGGAGTCCAGATAGCAGTCAGGCCTATTCAGTCACACCAGAGGAGAGTGGCTACTTAGTTCTACCTGAACATTTCTGTGTGGTCTTCACCTCAGATTTCTTACTTTGATTCCCTAGCTTATTTGTGGTCTTATGTCACAGCTGCATTGACTTCCTTTTTACTTGATTCCTTAACTCCAAAATGTTAAACTTGAAATACCAAGTAATTGGAGATGGGTTTGGTATATATAAATACACTATTTGAATGGATTTTTAGCTATGAATAACCATTTATGACAATGTCTAGTGTAGATTACACTGCTGGTATCTGGATCTAATTATATTTTGTTTGGCCAGGGAATGCATGCTGTATAACTATGGAAAACATGCAGTTTTAAGAGGATGGAGAATAAATTTCCTTAAGTAGGCATTTGTACTATTTTAAATGGAAACAAAAATGGAATAAGTGGAGATTCTAACAGTGACATTGCATAATTTCTGGGCATACGTTTGACTCTAATTTAATAAATGAGTTAAAAGTTTTTAGTTATGTGCTTGAACACAGTGGATCAGTTATCAATTGGCATGTAGCAAATGACTTCACTGTTTAGGGCCACAAAATAGGATTACTTTGTTCTGTGGGTAGGGAATGTAGACTGTGCTACCATGGTACTTTTTTGGGGGGTCACTTGAGGAGATACAGTCAATGAAACTAGGCTGCCCAATAGGGTGACTCAGTAATAGGAAATGGTTTTTTAAATTTCAATTTGAATTAGATAGGAAAAAAAATTAAGTTCCTCAGCCATACTAGCACGTATCAAGTGCTCTATAGCTATACAAGGTCATGCAAAGTAGGACAATTATGGAATATATCTATACTCATAGAGAGTACTGCTGGGCATCACCTAGAGTCTTGTCTGGACAAACAGAGTTTTGACAAACAAACTTTGTCATGTGTGCTGGCTTCCTGATTGACTGCATATCTCTAAAGACTGGACTGGATTCTTTTCATGAGGGCTAGCTTCAAAACTCAGCAAAGGTTAAGGTTACTACATTGTCCAAGTTACTTAAACTGCTGATTCTGTGGGTGTTCATGTCCCATCAACCAGAATGGGATTTCAGGACAGGATAAACCCAGAGACAATATCAGAGGTATCTAAGCAATGATCTAAGACATGAGGGGAAGGCATCACCATCTATCATGACAGCAAGAGTTGCATTTGATTTTTAAATTCTCAAGAAGGATTTTTATTTTTGCAGCTTTCAAAACATCATTAAACTCCTGATATTCTTTGGTGAACCAGTTTTGCATGTTGTTTCACATTTGTATACCAAGTTCCCCTCCTGGCTTTAAGCTGAAAGAGGCGGCCCTTATTTGTCAGAGAAGAGATTGATTAAAACACCCAGTGAATCTAAATACTTCTGCACAGAGAGCAAATGCAACTTCATCTATTGCACATTTTATTGACAAAGTCAGGTTTAGGACCAGTGTTACCATTCATCATCCATGAGAGACTGAGGTCACAGGCCTTCTCTCACTGTGAAGTCATTTAGTGGGTTGAATTATTTGTTATTGAAAGCTGTAGACAGGAAGAAGAAAAATGAATGGAAGAAATTAAGATAATCTAAGATGGAGTTGTATACTGAGGCTCAGTAAACATGAACTGAATCATTTATTAGAGGTTCCAAGCTCCCTTAAATAAAAAAAAAATGAAAAATATAAAGGAATGGTTACAATATGGTCATAGGGAAGGTAAAACCAAGATCTGGTGGTATGTAGCATGTGGAGTAGGAGGAGAGGGGGGATACATTATTTAGCAGAAAAACACCTGTGGGGGTAAACACCCTTCTATTTCAGGGAGAAGTCTCTCTGGTGGATCAATTATAGATGGTTATGATGCTGCCATTATAGATGATAGACTTGCTGAAACCATCTCCAGTGTGCTGGACTGATATTTGGAAGGAACAAGGCTATTCCCTCATTCAATGCATATCTCTTATCCATTTTATGGCATCCCACAATTTGTCTGCATGATTTTCCTCTTCTGTGGGAATTCTTCAAATCTGTACCCACAGTCTATTGCTAGAAGGTCCCACGGGAGAAGGCTTCTACCCTATTGATGATGGATAACTGACATTGGTCTTAAACCTGAGTTTGCCAGCAGAAGGGGTGATACTGCATTTTCCATGTGAGCAGAAGTGTTTAGTCAGGAGTGCTTTAGTCACTGTCTGTAGTCTCTATTATCTACCTATCCATATTTATCATCTATCCATGTCTGTATTTGTAGCTATATATCTGGATATATGTTTATATAAAGAGATATTTTATAAGAAATTAGCCCACATTATTGAGACAGAGAAAGCAGTCCCAAGGAATCTTCAATCAACAAGTTAAAGAACCAGGAGAGTCAATGACATAAACTCCAATGCAAATGCCACCTGACACAAGATCCAAATCCAAAGGTCATTAAAGACCAGTGTCTTAGTGAAGCAGTCAAGCAAGAGAATTCTTGGTTTCACTCAGCCTTTTTGCTTGAGTCAAACTGAAATCAGGACAAAAGAGGACAAAAGCTGCTAACCAGCAAACCACAGGTCTGTGTCACCCATGCGTAGCACCTGTCATTCAAAATGCAGTTTAACAAGGAATTTTTTTTTACAAGGGAATATTAACAGGGAAAACAAAAAGCACTTAAAGCCACAAGTCGTGAGTCATCTTACCCCAGTCACCATTCTGAGTCCCAAAGATCCCAAAGCCACATGTCTATGATGATGGTTCCCTTTTGCCCCTCCAAATCTCAGAGGTAAATCTTCCAGTCCAGTCCTTCTTTGATGTCTTCTCTTTGCTTCTTCTCTTTCCATGGTTCCGTGCTGCTCAGCTTCTTCTCCAAGGTGCTTCAAACTTTTTCTACAATTGCTGATAAACAAATCAGCTTTCAAACCCCTGGCTGTTTCCAGGTACCAGCTCACTATGTCAACTTGCTGTGGTGCCATACTCTCCACACTGGCTACTCTTCTGCCGGACACCATAGCTCCTTGCCACCACCAGCTCACTCTTTCAGGGGCTCGTGCTCAGCCTGGTAACTCGGCTACTCTTTATCCACCGACCATTCTTATCTCTCCTCTCCCCAAAAGTCTCTATTTAGTCTCTGCTCCTTGCCTTTTTATCTCTTTTTTTTTTATTCCTCCTAAAAGCCAAAGGCTCAAATTTCCCTCTACACACCCTCTAGTTGATGCATTTTCTCCTCCAGGGTCCACACCTGGAATCTGCAACAAAGTAAAAGTTCCCTTCCTATTTAGGCATCTTTTACCTCTGTGTTTACCAGACACAGCTAATGCAATACCTAAATTTCATACTGCCCACATTGGGGTCCAGCTTCAAAACCTTCATCTGATTTGATGAGACCCACCACATTGGGAGGATAATCTGCTTTACTTCAAATTAAATGTTAATCATACTAAGAAAACCCTGAATAACACACCCAGAATAATGTTTGACCTAATGTCTTGGTGAGCAGTCGATGCAATAAACAAATACACATAGTCACCTAACTTATATGGGAAGAATGTATAGAAGACAAATTTAGAGGACATACACATGTTTGTAATGTGGCATAATATTTTCACTGTCTATTCCACAAAGTCAGTAAGAATTGAATAAAGAAAATTTTGCTTGTATTTGACAGTCCTGTATGTTCTCCCAAGCCCTTTTGGTAGCAGTCGTGTTCTGAAGCCCAATAATACACGGTATCTTAAATCTGTCTTAAAGCTCACCCACATCCTGCTGTGATCAGGTACTCACTCATGAAGGCTGAGGCCTTACTGTGAGCCTATAAACAGGTCAATATGAAACAGGGTATAAAGAAGACTTTCTGTCTTTACTGAACTGTTTACCCCTATCTGCTTGCTTCTCTCTCCAAAGCAGGCTACAAGCAGTTCTTTTGCAATTACCTTTAACCTTAACTGGATACTCTTATTTGCCTGCTACTCTCTACAAAGCAGGCTACACACTCTTCATTAGCATTTTTACTGATCACCTTTACCATTGATATGCAAACATTAGCTACCAGCTTCTCTCTGCTTTCAGCTCTAAAAACTGCAGAAAAGAAAAACTTTAAAACACAGTTTAAACTTTTCACTCGTGGGTTCTTACTACCATCCCCAGCCTTCTCAACCAAAATACCAAACCAATGTAAGACAATCAGTGCAGTGCAGACTAATTTATTTCTAACAAAGTAATTTCTAATTATCCTATTAACTACAAAAAAAACATGTAAGACTCAATACTTTAACATTGTCCAAACCCTTTCTCAGTATTGTCCAAAGTCCTTTCCCAGATTGCCCCAAAATCTTCAGTCTCTCAGTCCTAATTGTCTCACCAATGTCCAGACAGAGTCCATCTCCAAACGCTTGAAAACATGTTCCTTTGAATGCTCCTCGTTGTCTTCCACGCTGTCTTCTCCTTGTCACCTTTAGGTAGCAGGAACTCCATGGTGCCGAACTGAAGCCGGGACCCAAAGATGAACCCAGTTCCGAATATGGGCATTGCAGACACCTGCATCTGAAAAACAGAGACTAAAACTAGCCTGAGGCCAGTTCCCCCCTTTGAGAGTAAAGTGGTTACTCTAAAAGTAACCAGGGCAGACTGGGGTTATGTAATGTAGGGTCCTGAGGTCGAAGTCAGGCCCAGAGGGCAAAGGGAGGTAACACACCAAGGGGGGATGGTCAATAGGA